>JANHGB010043942.1:0-26985 GCA_026283785.1 Coracopsis vasa
GAACAGGAGAGGAGGCAGGGGGAAAAAAGGCTTTAAATGGCAAAACTGAGTTTATAGCATGTGGCCAGTATGGGTCATACAGGCTTCAGGAGGCAGCAGGATCACACAGAAGAGCAGGCTCTGGCTGGGCAGCAGCGCAGAGGAGAAGAGGTGTTGCAGGATGGGGGATTCCCAGACACCAGCAGTCAGGAGGGGTCTGCAGGCACAGCAAGCACGACTGATGGTCAGCTACCCTGCAGGAAACTCAGCCTGGAGCCCAGGTAGGGCAAGTGCATAGACTGTGCAGTGTATACATTAATTGTTCATCTCTCTTTAATAGTTTTGGCTCATGATGTTGTGGGGCAGAGGCAGGAGTTTACTGAGTTATGTGGTTACTGTATGGCATTATTGTGTTTGTAGGGGAGGAGGAATATCAGGAGTTTGGTTTTGAGGATCGTTGCTTTCAGGAGGATATGTGAAATTTCAGGTTTTCAGGGAGAGTTTCTGGGCATGGTGGCATCTGTTAGAGAGCAAGCCTGGGGGCAATCCAAGCATAGCAGAGAGAGAACTCAGAGGTGCAAATCAATCACTGCACAGAAAACTGCAGAAGAAAGGGAAACATCTGTAACAGTCAAGCAAGTGCATATAAACCGGTTGCCTGATAGAAGAACCTGAGAGACTGGGGTAGCCAGGTTTGTGTCCTTTTTCAAGCTGTAAGATTTGCTCCTCGGGGCATTGCATCTGCGAACTCTGAGGGATCATCAAGCCCCTTTCATTCCTCTTCACCAGGAAAAATGGCTCCAGGATATTTGATTTCCGTATTGCTAACAAAGGGTGCATGTGCTTGTTTTTCTGCAAAGCATAATTGTATCTAAACACATGGGAACAGCATTGAGCTTGCGGCAGGAATGCTGCCTGCAGATTCATAGGTGTCCCTGTGTTTCCGACTGTATATATCATATTAGGCTACTAAGCAGCCTCCTGGAGCTTATCTCAGCAACCCTCTTCCCTGCCTTGCTGCCGAGAAGCTGTGTTGAGAGCTGGATACTGCTTTCCTCTGCTGTTATAATTTTGAAACTCTTGGCACAACTTGAAAAATACGTAATTGCTGCAGAAGTTTAATTTTTGGGTGCTTTCTTCTGTTTCTGCTGTAATCTGGTAAAGCAAGCAGGCAGAAACAGCCTGTGCGTGTATCATGCAGTCAAGTGTATCTGTGTATACTGCTATGGGGTTAGCCAGTGTTCTTTGCCTTCCAAAATGATCCCTGGTGTTGTGCTTACCTTGAAAGATACAGTTTTGAATGCTGGCAACTCTTTAAAGTGGCTTTTGGGTTTTTTTAGGTGAATTATGTTCATGGCCTCCCCTCCCCCAGAAACCCCAATCCTACTTGGCTTTGCAATTTAGTAATTTAAAACTATTACATTCGCTTTCTGAGTGTCACAGGTTCTCATACACATGTACACACTTCTGCACTTTCCTAATGGGGTGTATGTGTATATATATTCACATCCAGGTGCACATATATATCATCAATATGTATGCATTTCTGAACGTATTACTGTTACTAGACAATTATTTTAATGTGGATGCAAGAATTGGTTATGGTGAAAGCTGTTATTAGCCTCTGGGACTAATGAGATTAAACAAAGTCAAAAATCTAAAGAACTTGCCTTCACTCAAGAGTTCTGAGCAGTTTTATATAAACTTTCTATAGTCTACCTTTAGTTTTTCTGTATGTTGTCTGCTTAGAGCTGCAGCATATGCTCTCTTGCAGACAAAACTGAAAGTGAAGCTGGAGATTTTAGTATAGCAAAACAGCCTTCTACTGGTGAACAGATAAATCAGACAACTAATAGTCTTTTTGATACGGTGCATCTGTGTTGGTTATTTTTTCTCAGAAATGTTCAATTCCATGTACTTTCAGATGAGTTTGTGGAAAGACTATTGGTAAAAGTGAAAATCAATGTCTACTGGAAATTATACTGAAGACAGGAGTGACTGCAAGCATATTTAAAAAGTCTGAACATAAAGTAGGACTGTAGAAGTGCTTATGGATTTTTCATGATTATATCCACAGTTAAAAACAGCCATAAATGTCTTATCATACAGGCAAAGGTACATATTAATTCTCTTACTTCCCTGAGCATTCATGATAAAGGAGTCAGGCACTATGGGATAACTAGTTTTTAGTTAGTGGATATCCGTATATAGAGAAATCCACATTACAAGCAGGAAAGCTGAGTGTAAATCTGTGTCCTTTTAGGTACAGCCAGCCGAAGATACATGTTGCAAGCTCCACATTCAGTATTATCAATACACTCAAATGTGTTGTGTATTGGCAGCTAACTCCCTAAAATATCCATCAATTTTGTTTCCAAAAAGGCATGAACCAAAGTTTTGTATAAAGAAAAGGATAAAAGTAGAAGGGGTGGGGGCTTGTTGTTAAACACGATGTCTACTGCAATACTGGCTATTGAGCAACGTTTTGTTACACTTCACTGAACGTTCTTTAGTGCCACCCAGCTCTTTTTCTTGAGTGGACACACTTGACAGTCCTTGATGTATGTATCTGTCTGCCTAGTGGGCAGCTCAAATAACTCTTGGTGTGCGCACATTCATTTATCAGAGTTTATTTCTGAACTCCTAGAGGCTCCTCTTCTGAAAGATCTGATGAACAATTTCTGTTACTTCCTTTTAAGGCACCTACATTTAGACAACTGCCACTCTTCATGTTGATTGGTTACAGTACCTGACAGAATTGTGCTTAGAGCAATTAAAATGTGCATTAGATTAGGTGCTCTCATATTGCTCTTGCAGGAGCTATGAGCCAGTAGTATGGCTTGCCAGTTCCATTCAGGCATGCTCTACCATTAAATACTTTGTTTTCAGTAGAACTCACTATGTGATCATGTGTGAAGTCTGAGTTGTTGCAGCATATTTCAGTGCTTGATGCAACAGTGCCTGTAGTCGCAAGTGAGTGTTGCCATAATTGCCTGAGGGTGCTTACGACCATCACAGATTTGAAGCATTTGTCTTCATTTGAAAGTCCAGTTTTGTGGATGCTCCCAGTCTTGCACATATCTCAAACCTGAGAGTTTTAAAAGTAACGTAATACTTGTAGGAGAGACATATAGAAGTCTCCTTATTTTGCAGTTATAGGTAATAAGTGCTCCAAAAGTGTTGTCTTTTTTCTTCTTCTGTGTTTTTTGGGGGGATAGTGGAGGTGATATCACTTGCAGTGAAATGATCTCTACAGGGTAGCTCTCCTCCACAGTCTTGTGGCAAACTGTCATAATAAGCCCTACTGTTTTGTGTCACAATGTCACATAAGTTGATCCATTATGGTAGATCATCTTATGGTAAGATGGAATGTAAGTCTTCAGAAATTGGAAAAAAACTTACAGAATGCAAAATAAAGAGTAGTTTAAAGGAAATGTGAAATAGATTGAAAAAGATTCCAAGCCATTGATTGGTGGGTAAAAGAACTGCTGAGAACTGTAGCAGAACAAATCTGTGTTCTGGCAAAGCCTATGAATCTAATGGCAGAGCAGGATCTGAAGTGGCAGTGGAGCGACTGTGCCTCCCACTTCCCGATTTCCACTGAGCTGTGAAACTCATGGGTCAGAACAATGGCAGTAAGATGTTGATCTTAAAATAATAATAATGAAATTGCATTCTAGTGTCACTGAGAAACCCTCAGGTTGTAATATGTGAGCAAGGCCCTGCAGAAATCTGAGTATAAGCAAAACTGAAACAAATTGTATGTTCACACATTGGAATTATGCTGGTTTAATTCATGCTAAATGCTGTTTTGTTCAGTAAAAGGAGAATATGTACTGAAAGTGTACTTTCAGTGTTAGACCAGCATTTAACAGCATTACTGATAGTGGACCAGGATAAAATATTTTCAGTGGTCAGGCTAACTTCGTGATCAAAATAGGAATTGATGTTACCTTATTATAGCTTCCTTCTCCGAAATTATAAGTTGCTACAATACAAGCGCACAGATTTTAACTCCTCATATCTGTTGTCAGGTTCTGATGCTGTTGGCCCTCTTGCGATAGGACTGCTTCGCTGGAGAAATCCATATGTGTATGGGAACCCTCACCTCCCTCCCACCTTCTCTGAAGATGCCTGTGTTCAAGTAGTTCAATATTTTGCTACACAAAATGACTTCTCACATCCATTATCCTGCCCAGCTTCACTTTCTATCACTCCAGTGCCTTCTTACAGTAGTAGTAGTCAAGAAACTTTGAGTCAAGACTCTACAGGTAAGTGATTATTTCTTTTTTACATGACAGAGATTAGTTTAATCAGCAGTTTTAGTGCTGAGGTTAAATAGCTGTTTCTGCTGCCAGACTGCTTTCACTGCTCTTAAGGAAGGATTAGACCACAGAAACTTCATGAAAGAATTTATGCTTATGCCAAGTAATCCTTATTGAAACAATTTGCCTAATGGTTTAAAAAGTATCAGAAACAAAGAGCATAATGTTCTCGGCCACTATAACATCATTAGTGTAGTGTGTGTTTGTTTTAAAACTGGCAGACCAACTGTTTGATGAGGGTGGATCCATGGGAGTGTATGGAAGCATTTGAGGACAGTATCTTCTCTTCTGTTCCTGTCATATGGAGGATACCCTGAGAAGTCCATCATTTACTTAGAATGCTATCAGCACCTGGCTAATCACAAAATAGGGTGTACAAGGAACATCCTGCTACGTGCATGGGAACACACTTGTGCTCCCACCCTGTTAAAAGGCTTATGTCGGTGAAAAGCTATTAAGAGAGAGCAGCATGCTGGTCAGAAGCATGATGAGGCCCTTCCAGACTGGGATTTGGAGGTCTCTCAGAGTCTGCAGTAAAGATGATGTTGTGGTGTGAGACCACAACCCACCACTTGGCCCAAAGTCCCTTTCCCTTATGCCTCTTGAGTTTTTGATCATGATGAGTATAAGAAGTGGGTCATGAGCTCAGCAAATCTTTCTGGCTGGCAAACGAGGCCCTGACCTACGTGCTTCCTAACTGAACCCCAATAATCATATTAATTTTGATTCATGCTGCATTTTTTTTGTTGCTGTTATTAAGTAGAATTACCAAGGTTCTGCCTAAGTGCCAGGTGACAGACAGGTATGTATGGAGAGGGGGGTTTTAGAGGATCCAGTATTGAGAAGGGTAATGCTAGAAAAGGACTGGTCTAAATATCTAGTGCTGACCTAGATCTTAAAATTGTAGTAATTGCTGGCAACAGTGGCTGAATGTAATCTGTAATAAAGAGTATAATCAAATATCTGTATTACTTTTGGTTTTTATTACTGCTTTTTTCAAGGTAGTGCGTTAATGTGATTTAGAGTATCTGCTGTAGTGATTACTTCATGTTGCCAAAAATAACGGACCTAAAACTCTGTGGTGGTGCTGAAATAAAAAAGAAAAATAAATAATTGATTTCTCCCTTCCCAGAATCTTCTGATCTAATGGTGTATCATTCAGACCTGGTTGGATGCTGATGGTAGCTGAAAGATCTGGGCTCCTGCACTTCAAGTACCATTCTTAATGCCTGCTCTGATGTTGACACTTGCAAAGCAGGAGTGTTAGGACAAATGCTAAACAACTCATGCAAGGTTAAATGTTGTGATTTTCATCTATCTTTTTTTCTGCTTCCAATTAAGAGCAGTGTAAATCTGCACCTCCTGCTCACAATCCAGTGTTCTTTGTATGATCTCTGTGACTATATTCTGGAGGCTTAATTTGTATCATAGTTTACTTCACCATCTATTTTAGTGATAGAAATACTGTATCTGCTGTGAGATACTTAATATTTTCCCCATGTGATGAGTGACAACTCTAGTTTTAATTGTGAAGTTGTTTTGGGACAGCGAGGTGGCGAGTGAGCCTTACTGTAATATTTACAGGCACCTGCCACCTAGAGGTGTTGCCGTCGGAGAAGGCGGGAAATGTTAGTTTAAAATAATAGTATAAAATAATAAAACTAATAAATAAAGTAATAATAATAACTAATAAAGTAATAAAATAATAAAACTTGTTAAGGAGCTGCTAGCACTGCAGAACAATTTTCCAGTTCTAAAGTATGGATGCATGTAGCCAAAAGTGCCAGAATGGTGTTATATTAGCAAGTCAAATACAAATGCCCTAATTCTGATCTTAGTTTAAGAACCTAAAGGGCCTCTGAAGAGTTCACAGTGAGATGTTTATAAAAGTATTGAAGCATAGCAGCGTGGTGACTGGTTAACACAGAAGTAATGCTGATTTTCACAGGGCTGGGAGGTCCTGCTGCAAAGCGTGATTCATAGCACAAGATAGTCTTCATCCTGAGGATTTAATGTCCCAGTTTCTATACCCAATGAAACAATTGATGATTCAGTCTCCTGCAGCGGAGGAGAGGATGCTGCATGTAATCAGGGTTAAGTGTTTCGTATGTATTGATTAGAAGTGCTTCACCGTATTTCGTAGGTGTATGAGAATGTTGTGTCCACGCCTTCTCTGTATGACTGGATGTTGTGTCTGCAAAACCAGTATAATCCATATTGCCGTTATGATGCTTCTAATGCAAAGATTTCTCAAGGTTTTTTAAATGTTATCAGTTTTCAGGGACTGTCTTGCCATGATTGAAAACTCTTTGGCAGCAAAGATAACAGTTGTTCAGCAGCATACAGCATGGCTCTGGAAGCTCAGGCAAGAGTACTGCATCAGCTGAAATGGGGTAATCTGTGGAAAGACAAAGGGTAATTTAGAGTTTGATTAATGAGATAGGATATATCTTAGAGATATATCCAGGCTTATTTATGTCCAAGACTACTTCATCAGCTCATTTACAGGAACTAGATGTGCAGAAGAATACCATGCTACAGGCTTGCTGTCCTGTTTCTTGTGAATTTACAACAAACTCTATAACATTTTAATAACAAATTCTTAAAAAACAAACTATGCTAAACCACCAGTATATAATGCATACGTTACATACAGTGTAGTTTTGAAAGAATTCTTTTTTAACTACTGATGGTGGGAAAGTTCTCTCGCTTCCTCCTGAGCAGGGCGTGTTGAGGGCCTTGTAATAAACTGTGCTTGGGGATGTCCAAGCTTGAATTTTCAGGTTCAGAGCAACAAGACAGTGATGTGGAAAATAAGGCGTCAACACAGTAAAACTCCATCTGTTAGGATACACCATATGAAGGAAATGCAGCTAATAGTATTTGGGGGGCAGGTCTTAGTGGGTGCTTTGCATTCTACTTAAAATACTACTTTCAATATAGTGTTTTTGCTGCTTTGCACCATTCTGGCAACGCTGGATGATTTGCAGAGTAGTGTCAAATTTTGTCCTTGGTGATAGGAGTGTAATTGACATCAGAATCAATCAATTTCACATATGCTGAAAGGGAATTCTTGAACTTTTAATATTACTTGTGACTTGAAATAATGTGTTTTCCTAAGATTGCACTGCTCAGTAAAAACCATGCTTCTGTTGAAAATGTAACAAAACACTGTTCTGTACTGATTTCCTAACCTGGAAAATCTTGTGAGGGCATACCAGAGAAAAACATAGTTTTGACATCTACTTCATAATTATGTATGAGTTTTTGGAACTGAGCTTTCAAGAGTTCCTCTTGATTAACTTTGTCTCTTCTTATGATCATTATCTTATTCTTAATTACCTTGAACAATATATTCCAGAATATCCAGAAAAGTTTGCTAGATAAATTGGATGGAGATCAATAGATTTTCATTGGATAGGAATAAGTCAGGAACTGAACAATACCTGTCAAGTTTGTGTCATCTGTAAGTCTTAAAAAAGCATAAAATGTCACGATTCATTAACATATTGAATATAGCAAGTCTTCCTGAAAGAAATTCCCATTTTTAACAATAATAATCTGAATCATAGAATCACAGAATAATTAGGGTTGTAAAGGACCTTAAGATCATCAAGTTCCAATGTCCCTGTGATATGCAGGGACACTTCACGCTAAACCATGTCACCCAAGACTCCATTCAGCCTGGCCTTGAACACTGCCAGGGATGGAGCATTCAAAACTTCTTGGGCAACCCATTCCACTGCCTCACCACCCTCACAGTAAAGAACTTCTTCCTTATATCTAACCTAAACTTCCCCTGTTTAAGTTTGAACCCATTGCCACTTGTCCTGTCACTACAGTCCCTAATGAAGAGTCTCTCCCCAGCATCCTGAACCTTTTCTTTCAACCATTTCTGACCTGAAATTAGTGCACCTTCATCTAGACTGTATTTCTGTTGGTTGTTCCTTATAGGGACCTGTCTCTTTGTATGCCAGATCAGCTGTTTTGAAAGTAATTATATTGATTTGCCATGAATAGTTCCAGACAAATCTGTTGGCTCTTTGTTATCATCTTGTTTTCTTCAAGGTGGTTACAGACAGCTTGATTTATTGCTTGCTTACTAATTTGTCACCATCTCTTTTCAAATATCGATGTTAGGCTGACTGGGCTGTAATTACCTGACGTACTTTGCTTGCCCTTCTCCACTGTTATGGAATCTTACTCTATCTTTACTTGGATGGAGTCCCCCTTATAATGTATTTAGGTTACTAAATTCCAGCAAGGTAACTGAAATGTGTAGGCATCTGTGTGTCTTTTCTGGGTCTGTGCTTGATCTCTAGTGTGTGAATGTATGGAATAGATCCATTTCAGAGGAACTGTTACTCCCAGCAGAGATAGGGAAAATGAAGAGTACTCAAGCCAGCTGGACCCTCTTCAGGAATACACCTGGGTCTGTCTTCTGGAAGAAACAGTATTCTTACTATTGTGGTGCACACCTTTTTGCAAACATAAGGAAATCTGAAAGAGTGTTTCAGCTTCATTGCTCAAATCTCTTGGAAGCCTGGCTGCAGCTCGAGTCCCATGTTTTGTTTGCATAAATTCCTGTGACCTCTTCATTTTATTTTGCTGGTGAAATCACAGCATCAGACCTTTTCCTTTTGTTTTTACATTGCAAGATATTGCCACCTGCTGTGATTGCTATATTTGACATGACAAAAACCCAAATTCATTTGTTATGTATTACTTGATTTGTATGTTAGTGCATGCTTAAATGAATACTTAAACGGATTCTTTGATTCTGCAGCTTCCATGTATTTTTGACAGAGATGTCTTGCCTCGTAATTTTTCAGATCTGTTTTAAATCACACAATAACAGTAAAAAGCTATATATATATATAAAGAGATTTGTGACATTGACTACTTTTTAGTAGGGTGTAGGACTCCAGTTAAATTTATTTCATAAGCTAGATGCAAAGGAAGTGAGTGCAATAGATATAATGTTAGCTGACTTTTTTAAAATGAATGGTATTTGCCTGCCTAGGCAGTTATTTGTTCACATGGAGAAAAAATGAGACTTAGAAGAATTATAATGTGAATAAGGAGATGATTGAGAGAGACATGACAAGAGCCTTGGGAGAGGGAGTACTGAATGGAAAGATTAATAGCATTTTCCAAGTACTGGTTTGGAAACAGGGTTAATATTTTTACGGATGATTTCTGCCTGGAAAGGAGGAGTGCATTGATGAGATGTGCTGATGGGTCTAAGCTGGGAGACACCACTGCTACAGGGGTGAATCTGAATGTCAGGTAAGAAGAAATGGATGGCTTTTGGGAGCAGAATAAGGGAAAGTTGATGAAACACAATAGTGCAGGTTTCAAGACTGTGCATAACAGGATTTCTTTCTTTTCCCCTCCTGTGAGCTGAGAATCCTCAGCTGGAAATAGTAGAGAAAGATAAATCCAGCTACTAATCCAAAGTGTGCTGCAGCTGTGAAAAAGCAAATGGAAACCTGGGATGTCTCAGATGAAATATTTGCTACAGAGGGAGAGTTATTTACCCAAATTGACTGCTTATTTTCAAAAAGGACAGAGATGTACTGGAGCTTAAGCAGAGAATTACCAGAACAATATGAGAGAGCAGAGCTCAACTAGTAAGAGGAAAGTAAAAAAGTTTGCTGGTTTTAGACTAGTACAACAAAAGCTAGCTAGAAAAAAAGAAACCCCAAGACAGTAGGTTTCAGTTTCTGTTTATTTAATAATTTAACATTTAAAAAGGTTGGGAAATAGCTGGTTCTGAATAATAGGCATCTGATCCCTTCACTTATGCTGACCAGCAAAGAAGCTGGTAGGTGACTCAGAGATGCAAGTGGCAGTGTTAGCACTTTAGAGTTAATGGGTTCCAGATGCAAATCTTAATTTGAAGGGATCATAAACTGCGTTAATTCCTGGCGACTGCATACAAAAGTGAAAGCCACAAGATGGTGCTGACACACTTTATCATGCTTGAAAGCGTTTACAAAGATGTAGAGTAACATACAGTGGCCTGAGTAAAAGCAAACAAAGTTTCCACGGAGCTCGGTGTGTATTAACCTGTAAATAAGCAATTTTGTCAGTGGTTCAGTTTGGTTTACAGCTTGTAGTTATGCTGTGATTTTTTTGTTAAGGAGTCTTAATACACACTGTATGTTGGAGGGAGAAAGGGAGGTGAAGTTAGAACGAAGGGAATTGGAATGGGTTTGGTTATTTCTGAGGTTGTACCCTCTTTTTTGCTTGTCTTTCAGCTACAAAGGGTTTGATGAAATTACAAAATTGACAAGTAGAAAGAAAACACATCTGTGTTTTCTCTGATTAGAATCCTCGAGTCCTCGTTTGAATTTATGTGCTCTTCAAGTGCCAAGGGCAAAATCTGCTGTACCTACAGTGTTGCTGACTGCATGTGCTTCTCTGCCTATTTTCTTTTTACGTTTTCATTGAGGCAGGGACCATTTTGGGATGTTTGTTTGGTGTTCCATGTACAGTGTCTTAAAAGAGAGTGGAATAGAGATAGACTTCTGCAGTTTGTGTCTGACGAATAGAGAGCTCCTAGTGATGTTCATAAAAAGGAAAAATATAATTGCAACAATGTTACTTGGGACCTCTGAAGTCAGCTAAACCCAAGAAACCATGCTACCCATTGACAACTGCATAGATTTGACTCAGTGCCCTGACTGCCAGCAGCCTGCATTTGCTACTGTCCTGTCGTGTCTGCTAACACAGGCATATCGTATCTCTGTTATTCAGTCTGTCCATGAAGAGAAGAGGTTTATCTTTCTCAGTTCTTTCATTCAGCCACCAGCAGAATCTCTCAGTGTTATGAACAGCAACTGCTAACTACTTTTATCAAAATTAGGGCACATGCAATTTGTTACGGAATGATTTTCCTGCTGTGTCATCTTTTGCTCCTGAAATGCAGTGTATGCATTTTTTCCCCTAAATAAATTGAGACTATGTGTGTTTAAGTCTAAACCTAAAATGGCTAAAAAGCATGCTGCATTCAGTAAGTATGATAAAGTAGGATCCTAAAAAGAACATTAAGTATTTTGGTAACATTAGTGTCCTTGCTGACTCTTGGGACAGAGTGTGCCAGATACTTCCAAAGACCTAAATACGCGTACTTAACCAATTTCAAGGCTGTTGCTACCAATAGGGTTGCTTTTATGCTTCAAAGATTTGTAATATCATTTACTCAAGCTTCTGTCTTACATTAAGTACACAGATCATTCTAAAAGTCTCATGTTTAAAAGGAAGGAAATAAAATTTGTGAAACTTCTGTAGCCTTCTGACCTTATCATAGGATCAAGCCTAGAAGATGCTGAGCTGCCTGGTTCTGATCCAATAAAACAATTAAGTGTTTGCTTAATTTTGGCCTTGAAAGCTGTGCCATTGAAATTGATTTAGCTGATTCTTCAATGGTTCTTACCAGTAAGAAACCAAATTTGTCTAGGCACAACGAGCTGGTATTTCCTATTACAACATGTATATAGAAACGTTAACCAGCCATAATTGTGCTTTGCTGAAGGCATTTAATACTGGCAGTGCTAACACATGCCTCTTGTACTGCTGTATCTGTGTGTCTCAGTCTTGTCTTTAGAAAGCATCTTTAGACCTGGAAGTGCATTTGCTCTCCAGCCTTCCCTTTCTGCTGATTTTGAAATTAAATACAAGCCCTGGCTTCTCTCTTTGTCTAGAATGTGGATATTTGTCCTTTTTTCTGATCTGAGGTTGGCACATCATTGCAGAAATCTAAACTGGAATCTGATACTATCACTATTTACTCATTGCTGCTGCTTCATGTGAACTTAAACTCAAGAGGTGCAGAGTCTCCTTTTCAAATGGCTACTTAGCTAACACAGTCTTGGTTTTACAAGTTTTCATTCCTTTTGGTTGCCTTGTTCTATCTTCAGTACATTTCTACAATGTCTATTGACTACAGTTGGTGCATCAAATATTGAGTTGAACATCAGATGTTAAGAAGATTCCTTTGGGTAATATTTTGTTTTTGTATGCTAGTCACTTAATGCAGAAAGGGTTAGGATGCAGCTCTATTCAGTAACAGAAGAACTGTTTTTTACATCTGTACCAGTCTTCCAACTGCAGCTTGCTAGTGCTAGAGAATCTTTAAGGCTAAGTGCAAGAAGGAAATGTTTAATTAGCTCTTTAAATCTAATATGGATTTTAGTGATGCTCTGCAAAACAGCAATCTGTTTCACTTTTCTGTCAATGACATGCCTTTCTTTGTGAACAGTGTACTTATCTTGCACATTTTATAACCAAAATACTAGTGTATAATAAAAGACAAGCATTAAGTTATTACTCTGTGTCTTCTTTTTCCTTCCTGCACAGCATGCTCTTCTGTGTAAATACTGTGAATCTCTCCTCCCTTTTTTACCTGTTAGTTTGCTTTCTTCATTTATACAGTTTCCAGTAAAAGACACTTCCAGCTATGTATCTAATTGTCCTCAGCCTGCTTCTGCTCAGCTCTGATGAGGAGACAGAGGAAGCTTCGTGTATTTTTTCCTCTCATGCTGCTTGTTGCAAGAGAAGTGATTTCCCAACCCCTGGCTTACAGGCAAGGTGCTTTGCTTAGCTTGTGGCTTCAAGAAACTAAAAGGTGTTAAAAACTTAGACTAACAAGGAGAGCAAACCATGGTGTTACCTGTGGTTCCCTTGGTCAGGAGGGATGTATGTGGGCCTGTGGAGGTGGGTGGCTGCTGAACTGACTGATTAGAGCTGAGGGAAGAGTGAATCATCATGCCCTATAGAGCTGGTCTGTGGACAGCTTCCAGCTACAAGCCTCTGTTTCTATAATAGATAAGCAAGAGGCTTATTTGACACTTGCTGATCTAGTGTCCAGTAGATTATCTACTGCCTTTTTTTTTTTTCTTTTCGGGGGTGGGAGGTGGGGAGAATCTCGGACAGAATTCCTAAGGTTACTGACATGCTCAGAGTTAAATCCTAATTACCAGAGTGCAATTCAGGACTTTGTTTAAACTCCGTTATAATCAATGGGAAGATCCACTTGCACTGCAGTATAAGGTAATCTAACCCAGGATGAACAAAACTGTTGTTCAAATGTAGCATAACTTGTTTACACACATTTTGGAACCACCCCCTGCTGCCTCCTCTCTGTTCATGCATTTGCTTTTAGTATTACTGTGTTTATAGAATAAGCCCTATTTTGCTGTCACACAACTGCTCTCTCTCTCTGCAATCTATGCTTCCTTTTGCTGTTGTTTCCTACTCCCTTGTTTCCCTTCTATTCTGGAAATAAAGCTACAGAAATCCCCTGAAATGGGCACTTACTCCCTGTTGTCTGCATAGGAAACAATACAAATGCACATATCTGATACCATTCTGGGGTTACAGAAGTAATTGATGCTTTGCAAATGGCAAGTTCTCAAAGCCCAGTTATCTTTTCTATATCAAGACTGAAAACTCATGCTCAAATATGTACATGCTTCTTTCTCATTTCTTTTAAATACATCCCCTGGGTGCTTTCTTCTGTCTTGACAAAAATACTGTCATTCACATCCTTGAAAAACTTGAGTCTTTCAGGTGAAAATCCTGCAGAGCGAAAATAAATTACTGGAGATTAAGGCTGTGGGGAAGGGAGAGCATTAGTGCAGCTCCATACATGAAGAACATGCTGCACGTAAAGCTTGTTGAAAACAGGCCTTTATGGTTTTTACTTTTCTGAGGCAGTTATTACACTATGCCATTGTGGATGGTAGGTGAGGGAGGAAGAAGCAGAAAGGTGGAGCCATTATCCAATGTTTCTACAAGGTCATAGGGGTAGTGTTTGATACAGTCAGGACAGAAACTGGACCTCTCTAGGTGATCTCCAGGACAGCAGATGAAACCAAATATTCTCTCTTCTGGTATTAGTAGAGCTGGTATCTTAGAACCTGCATTAGTAAGCATCCTCTGTTACACTGGAGTAAAAGGCATCTTTGTCATAAATTATGAGCAAGCAATGAAGCTATAGCAGTAAAAAAATTTCAGCTGTATGTTTTGCTGGGTTGAGTTATATAATAGTCTTGAATTGAGACTGCAAGAGGGTGAGGATGAAATTAAATGAGTCATTCTGCAGAATAGGATTTGGATCTGAATTAGATGTCGAGTGTGCCAAGTAGATGAGTAGAGGATGCAGGTTTTGTGAGGAGTAGGCTGTGTCTGTACTATATAACTTTTGAATGCTCTGTAAACTCATAGTGATTAAGGGTAACCAGTGATTTCAGATAGTTTAAAAACTACTTGGAAACTGAAATAATCCAAGAACTGTGTGTATTTTTATAACTGGTGCTGTCGGGACAAGAAAAATATCTGACTGGTCCACTGATAGGTGTTTCCTCCTATGCAAGGACATGAGGCAAAACACTTAATCTTTCTTTTTGTTGAATATCATGAGTGGCAAGTGGGGAAGTGACTTTAGAAGCCAAGTGGATATAGAAAAAGTAAAAAGCAGCTATGTTAGTGTATATGTAGGAAATCATGAGCTCAACTTGGTTTTCAGCTATAGCTGGGGTTTCTCTCATGGAGTGTGAGTTTCTCTCTAGGAGTTTCTCTCATGGGTTTCCATCTAGGAGTATGTGATTGTTCAGTTTATAGGGTGAGGGAAGAAGTGATGACTTTTAATGATGATAAAGATGGCAAGAAATCGCAACCTCTGGCTATTACCTGCAACAGCATGCTTCAGCAAATGGGGTGGAAGGATTCTAGTCTGACGCAACACCCCAAATTTTTAGGTTGCATTCCTACACAATTGAAAGCTGGAGCATGATGAGCTTGAGCAGAGTTCACCTGCTTGTCACTGTCATCCAGATGGCTTTAAAGAATTTTTTGACAAAATATTTGATAAAAAGGAGGAAACTGCAAAATATGGAGATTTGGCTTTTAAGTACAGTAAAATACTTATTTCAGCAAAATAGTAACTTATTTTGCTGAAACAAGATTTTTATCTAGGGCTAGAACATGCAAATGGAAGTTATAGCTAAGGAATTCAGTGCTTAACAACTCTTTGGACACGCATCAAGTTTAAAGGGTGATTACTTCAAAGAAAATGTGAAAAAATCTGTCAGTAAAGCAGTGGCTAAAAATGGGCATTTGTAGAAATAATGCTTCTGCATTTGTAAGCATCCAGATACACAGCACAGTGTTTCACGATCTCAGTGAGGTTATTCATGCATGTCTACACACTTTGGGCACCTAGTCCAGAAAACACGGTATTTGCATAGCTTACCAACCCTGAATTTTGTGGCTACACATTTCTATTACAAACATTACTGAAACTGGCAGTCAAAGTTTTTCTGAGCTCAGGTATAAGAATTTGACAGTAAATATTTGAAAGCTGCACTAGAAGAACCATCAATGGCTGAATAAAAACTGCTTTAAGTAAAAATCTCAGGATGTAAGCTTCAGTGAAACAGCTTCTGAGACACTTCAGAATAACATCAGATAATCTTATTTTCACAGAAATAGGCCCCCAAAATTCTCATTTAATGGCCTGATGTGTATAGGAGAACTGATAACAGGACTGAGGTAGTTTCAATGTGTATTTTAGGATACAGTCTTTTCATTGTCTGCAGGTTCATGAGCACAGTGATGCTGTTCTTGGATCACAAAGAGAGTGTTGGCTCTTTAGAGCAACTTATTAACGAAACATTAAAGTAATAGTAAACCCAATGCTGAAAAAATGTAAATGCAAATTTTAATGCATGTAAACTTGATTGGTAATACACATGCTTTTTTTAAAATACAGATTTTTTTATTATCTCTTATCAATATTAATTTTTTATCCATGTGTATTAAATTTATATCATAGTATAATTCTAATATGATAGTTTTTAGTATAGTATTTACTGATCATGTGATAATACTGCCAATTGGAATTGTATTGGACAGTGACACCATCTTCTTTCACTACTTCCTGTGTGCATTCCAAGTTTCATCTTCCTTCTTCAGCTGTGGAAAGTACTGTAGGATATTGCCATGCTATTCTTTCAAAATTGACGGGGTCTGTTGAGGTTCTACTGAATAAATTTCCTCCTGTGACCTCTAGGTCAAGAGTAATCAAACATATTCTTATTTTTTTATTGGTAGAATCCTTTCTTTAGTAGAAGACTATAGTAACTGGGTTTGTAATTCTTTGAATATCTGTATGAGCCTCAGGCACATACAGAGGAGGATTTGGCTCAGAGAAAAAAGCTTCATTTTTTGTCTATAGGCATACTGTTTGAAATTGGCAAATGAAGGGACATGACATAGAGAGTGGCAGGGCTTAAAAAAGTATTATATTCTTAACACTGGTTTACACTGATTTAGTTTTCATTATGAAGAAACTTAAAGATGCTTTATGCTTCAAGTATGTCAGTTGTCTAGAAATTGTTTGCATGCATGACTACTTGCAGATTTTGATATTTACTTTAAAAAATTGTTTATACCTCTTTCGACAACCATGTGATACACATTGATTTCGCTCTGCAGGTCCTGTGCATGGCTCTCTTTAAAAAAAATACACACACACACACACATCCCTCCAGCTCTACGTACAGTAGTTATCTTTACAAAAGTATTTGTTTTATTGCAATTAAGGCACTTATTTTTGTGTTAAATTCCTCTCTTTTAATCTCTTCCTTCATTATACAAAGTAAAGATGATCTTTCTTCTACAGTGCATTTACTGAATAAACGTAGATTTTTCTATGATCGTGCCAAATGTATTAACTTAAAAAGCTGGGCTGTCTTTCTATATGAATATGTCTTTATGCAGAGCACATTGTGAACATGTTAGTAAACCAGTCTGTAAACTAATATTTGACTATTCATCTTTACATTATTTAAAGTTATTAGAATATTTGTTTGTTTCTCTTCTTACCAAATGAAAACATACCAAATGAATTCTAGATCTCATGTTCAGTCCTTTGATAAATAAGCTAATTAAACATACTGCTGAGACCATCATGGATGATCTAGCAAAATATGTTAGCAAATATGTGGTGTTTAGCACGTGAATAATCTTTTTACTTCAGTGGTGCTTTCCTGTGCTTTGGGATTAATGTTAAAATGTTTTGATTGATTAGGTCTTGAATGCTTAGTATCTTGGTTGGTGCCTCTCCAATGAGAACATTTGGTTCTCTTGGATTTGCCCATGATCTCTGACTGGAACTTTGCTAGTTGCAGGGAAACTTGTCAGTGGGAGACTTGTCAGTAGGAAACTTCTGGGAGGTTTTACTTATGAAAATTGTTTTGGCAGCTTAAGCAATAAAAGAATTTGGTCTGCATCGAAATAGAAAAAAAAGTCCTTTACTGATGCTACAAATTTTTGCCAAGAGGTTGGACTTAACAGTCTCAAAAGGCTTTTATTATTGAGAAACTTTGACATTCTGTAATAATGGATACCTGCAGAAACACTTGCAGGTATTGAAAAATCTTGAGTCATGGAATCACAGAATGGTTTGGGTTGGAAAGGACCTTAAAGATCATCTAGTTCCAAGCCCGTTGCCATGGACAGGGAAGTCTTTTGATGATTGACTTCCACTTTCAGACTTCAGAAGATTTTTCCTCTTCATTTTATTCAATAAGCAGCTTGCAGTTGAGAAACTCTGTGCTTTGCTCCACTGTGCATGAAGGGAGGTGTGCTGAGGAAGTTAGTCTAACTTCTCCAAACTCTGATTCAGTGCGACAATTGGAAGCCTCCTTTTGCATGAAACACCTGTCCCCTGCATTTTTATTCTGCAGTGTAGTTGGTCCCTGTAGAGGTTGAAAGCAAATCAGGCTGAAATGACAAATATTCCTGATGTTTTGTTAGTTATGAAAAAGCAGGATGGTCCTGAGGGCACTGCAACCACCTGAAAAGCTACGTGAGGTTGGAGAAACTTAGAAGAGAGCATGATAGCACTGTGTGATCAGAGGAACTGCAGGGACAGGAGGGCCTCACTCCTGTGCTTTTGTATCCCAGAGTCTGGGGATATGGAATTAAAAAGAGATGTGGAAAATGGTAGCTCCAGTTGTTGAAGAGGAATGTGAAACCAGGAGTGGTTTTCCTGCTTGTTAAGAAAGCAGATAAGAGCAGCAACAGAAAGGCAGGAGACTGGAATAAATGCAGGTACAAGGGAAGGATCTGTCATCTTGTAAAACAGGTTTTGATTCTTTTGTTCTCCTCTGCAACTTTGTCATTAGGAGCAGGCCTTTGGCTCTGACAGAATAAATTTGTACTGCTTTCACCTTTTCAATCTTGTTATTAAAACTAAATCCCAATGAAGCTGGCAAACTTAATGTACGTTACTCTTCCAATTACAGTGAGTATGTATAGGCAGCCACCTGGGAAGTGTAAGGGGAGGGGATGGATGGCTGCTGCCAAGCTACAAGGGCACTTTAAGGACTGGCATCATGAGAGGCCAAGTTACAGGGAGAAACTTTCTTGTCTGGCATAGATTAGTGTATCCTCACAAGAAGAGGTGGGGGGTGGAAAAAGCTCAATTTTTCCTTGGCCACCACATGTTGTGTTTGAAAAAGGTGCTATAGAAACTGAAATGGCTTCACTTCCATGCCGGTCTGTTGAGAGGCTTTGATTTTTGCACTGAGAAGACTGTTGTGCTGCCCTGGCACTGGCATTGCAGACTCTTCAGTGTGATTTGTGGTCTGCAGCCCTTGTCCCTGAGGAAGTGCTACTGCCCCAGCAGAGCATTTGCCTAGACAGAGATGGCAGAAACATGCCATTCAGCATGAGCATGTGGAATGGGGCAGAACAGCTCAGCTGAACCAAAGATGAAAGCATGGGCATTGAGTTCAGCCTGCCTCTGTCCCATGGGGGTGCCCATGTGTAAGGATAAGGGTTGTCTGTCCTGAAGTAGGGCAGCCGGGGGATATCAGAGTAGCCCTGGTCAGAAGGCATCTCCCCGAGAACATGGAGAGAGGCAGGCTGAGGCCAGGCAGGGATGTCAGCCCATGGTGATGACAGGATCAGGCCTGGCGAGGGCATCTACAGGCTGATGGCCTGGCCAGCCCTGGGCCCCTCTTTGAGCCTCATGGTGGTGGTCTCCCAGTCACCTTCCTCACTGACTTGACTTGATGCCGGAGGGTGATTTTGTAATTGCTTTGGTCAAATTTGGGCTGAGATCAGAAAATGGAGGTGTTTCATCTAGTTGGGAATTTATCACTTGAACTAGAATTCCTAAAGGGGAAAATGGTGATAAATGGGAAGACGCAGGGAAGCAAAATCCATCCTGCCTTCCTCCAGCCCACTGTGTAGCAACAGCAATCAGGACAGCATGACCCCATGTCATCCTGGGGACACATGAAAGTGTGAATGTAAGCTGCTTTTCTGACTTTTTTAACAAAATCTTCCTTTTCAAGCCTCAGGCATAAAGTGACTGAAACATGAGGAAGGTGAAAGGAAAAAGAGTTTTACAATAAGAGTTGATATTAATCATTTGTTTGATTTATTTTTTGCATGTCTTAGATTATTTTAGCCAATTGATCAGTCTCATTTGATTTTCCATATGAGTAGGTGAAACATTATCTTTTTTCTGGCTTTTCATTACTTGTTACTAAACAGCTACTTAAGCTGATAGTTTTTTCTTAAATCAATCACTTCCTGATCATCTTTGTTTAGTGTGGAAATGGCCATTAATCTGAATAACAAAACAATTACTTCTCCCAGGGCCATACTAGCATTTCAAGTCCACAACTGTAAAGTATGTAAAAAAGAGACAAAACAGCAACATTAGAAAATGGTTGCTCTGAATCTGCAGCTTTAGGAAGCATGGAGCATGTCAAAAAGTCAGGCTGAGGAATCTGCTTTCAGGGCTGTCTTCAAATAGTGTTTTACTTCAGATGATAATAGTATTTAAACCGGGAACAAATGTAACTGTAAATGGCAGCTAATACTTCTAAGTGTGCACTGGACATCAGTCAGTCTTTTGGTGGTATTGAGGAAGCTGAGGTTTGTTTGTATTTCTAGCCTCTCTTTGGCCAATTATCTCCTGTACTTTGCACAGGACATTCCCCCCACAGCGTGCGCATGGAGAGCCGCAGATGGAGCATTGTGATGTATCATTAGTGCCAGCTGGACACTGCTGTTTGCATGATGCTTTAGCAGCAGAGTAATCAGCACCTATGTCAGCAATCTATCCACCCAGCCTTAGTTTTGCATAGTAGCAGCAGTTATCAAATCTTTAAGAGTACAGCAGCATTTCCCACCATGGATATTCATGCTCCTTGAATCTTCTTTCCTTGCATATGATTTATTGGTCTCTCAGGCAACTTACTTAAGAACTAAAGCAACATTAATTCCAGATACCAATATCAATTCTTTATAGTCAGCTACAGCAGCTGTTGGGCTGCATCTGGATTTTCTTCCTGACTCTTTCTGCTGAACTGTGTAGGACTTTGTACTTTTACTGTCTTCCAGAGATGGCACGTCAGTGTGTAGCTGTCTTCCATTTGACATTGCCAGCAAGCATCCAAGACTGAACTGCTTCCTTTTCCTCACTGAAAATGAGAAAGCACTCTAGAGTACATGAAATATTTTAAAATTAAACATAACACCAGTTACAATGAAAGTAATAAATTATAGGCTCACCACCAGCAGGGATTTGGATGGGGGAGGGTAGAATGGGAACTAAACCAGAGAATACAGGTCAAATTTAGTAAATAAGCTTATTCAAGGAGAACTGTTACAATGTCAGTGCCTTTTTGCTTTTGAATTTTTCAGACTGGGTTGTTTCACTTGAGAAATACTGGTGTTTCCCCAAGATTTTGATATTTTGGGTGCTTTTTTCCCTAGATTATAATTTTAGACATGTGGCAGAACTCACCAAACTTCCTCAACTGGTCCTGATCATCTGAGCAATGGCTCTATGATTAGGTGCAGAACCTACTGCACTGCACATTTGGATTCTTGGTGTTCTGAGGTTATTAATTTCCCACCAGGCTCCCGGGGTAGGTGCTGAAGCTGAATGGGCAGAGCACAGTGTTACGTTACAGACGTCCTTTTTCAAGGTCTTTCTTCCAAAGATATATTTGGAAAGTTTGAAACCCAGTTGTCAGCTGAAGAAACGGTTGTGTTGACATTTTGAGGCTTTTGCCTTTCTGTGACTTTCTACACTGGTGAATCAACAATGGTCTAAAAATATTAAATTGTGGTTTTTAGTTCACACATTTTTATGTGTCACTGTAGTATACAGAGGGATGGTTATCAGTAAATACCCACAAAATACTGAGTTCATCACAAACAGATACTCATTTTATTACATTTCGTTCATTACATTAGGTTTTAAGTGTCATGTTATGCTATTTATGTCTTGGTCAGGAGCCAGTTCTTTTGAGCTCTTTACAAAACATCTTTTAAAAGGGATGTGAGCTACTATTAAAAGGTTGTTTTGAAATACTGTTGTCAGTGGCTGTCAGTATTCATGAATGTGGCCTGGAGTGATGCATTTGTAAGTACAGTTCCAACCATATCAACCACTTCAGGATTCCTTTTCATTTCCTCTTTGATTTTGGTAGAGATCCAACAAAATTATTAACAGTGACACTTCTGGAATTTCTTTTGCTTACATTAAAATTCTATTAAAAGTTGGAAAATTCAAGTACATAATGAGTCTTTGTGCTTAATTTATGTCTGTTGCATTCCTTACATTTCAAAGGTTGAATGTCCAAAAATGGAGTCAGTTTAAATGATCTGTGCTTCTAGATGAGCTGACATAATGGACCAACTAAATAGGTAGTAAGTTAATTAAAAAATAGCTTCCCTTTCTAGGAAAACACCTGAAAATAATCCTATTAGTTAAGATGCCCTTAAAGTATTTCTAGAGAAGAAAAACTCCCTCAAACTTTGATAAAGGACTAGGACATGGGGAATTCGTCCCAGCCTTGGTAGGTATGGTGGTATTTAAACAGTCATTTTTAGATGGAGTCACTTTCCAGAGTCTGATCAGCTAAATTTTGGAAATTCTTGGTATGGGGCCTTTTATATGGGTCCTTGTTGGGAGAACCCAGGCTGAAATTCTGTTCTTTCTTTGATTCTGCCTGAAATACCAGTTAAAGATATTCAAGCTCTTTGATTATGATCTATGTATGTTCATCAGTGGTTATTATTATCAATTTTGCTGTTGTGTTTTTTTCTATTTGAAAGATTTTCTTTGGTTGGGTTGCTTTTAGAGTTCATTTTGTTCAGTCCCTCAATGAAAGAAGGGACAGCTTAGATAAGTTTCGATTTTGATTAGTTCACATTAGATTCATATCCCTTAATTAAAGGAATGGTAAACCTCAAATCAAGAGTCAATAAAATACTCTGTCTCTTCAGAGGGATGATGCATTCTTAGTTACTATGTTTTATTATAGGTGATTCTTTATCTAAACCTCTTAAAAGTTAGCAGTGAACATGCAGAGTGTTTACATGCTTAGCAACACCGTCTACAGTTGTAAACTCTCAAATGTTTGTTACAAATGCATGTGTGCACATACATCTACTAATTGATATTGGGTTTGTGTTTGCTTCATCACGTTGGGGTGTCTGATACCAGCAGACCTGCCCTCCAAATCTGAGTAGCGTGTCCTTGGCATCTAATGCTCTCTCCATTATCCCTGTGCTATTGTTAATATTTTGTTTCGTCTCACCATCTATTTTGCAAATAGCACTAGAAATAGGGCTGCATGCAGCTATGAAATGGTATCAAGGAAACAGTGATGCACTGGTTACAGGGCACCATTTACTAGGTGATACTCTTCTGGGGCCATTCTGATGCGTCTGCCCGTGCTGGGTCCTTCCTCTCTGCTTCAGCATTAACTTTAGTTCATGTCTCTGCTTTCCACAAAGATGAATAATGACTAGTGTGTGATCACTTCCGATTTGACTAATAGTCTGGCACAACTCTAAGCCACCTGCTTTAACAGTGGACTGGAAAGCCTTTGTGTGTGGGAGTATCTGGGGGTATGTCTGCTCCTGGCATCTGGCCCTATGCTTTCTAGGTGGCATTTTTCTACTGATTCATCTTAGGAGCTCAGTATCACAGCCTCTCCCTGCTGTGTGACCTGATGTAACGTGCTTGACTCCTTGCAGGTAGAAACATCCTACTCCACTTTCGTCCAGAACTGAAGTTTTGAAAGATATCTGGGGATCAGTATGTGAAGAAAATACTTTATTACTTCTTTTTTTTTTTCTTTTCCTTACATGCTTTACTGAAAGTTTGTCACATTCGTTCAGTGCAGCACGCTGTTATCTCCAAACCTTCACCAACTTTTGGATCTCAACAGAGAAGGGCAAGGAAGCTGGTGAAGGGTTGGGAGTACAAGTCTTACGAGGAGCAGCTGAAGGATCTGGGGTTGTTTAGTCAGCAGAAAATAAGGTGCAGGGAAACCTTATCTCTCACTCTCTACAACTACCTGAAAGGAGGTTGCAGTGAGGTGAGGGTTGATCTCTTCTCCCAAGTAACAAGTGATAGGACAAGAGGTAACAGCCTCAAGCTGCATCAGGGGAGGTTTAGATTGGATATTAGGAACAATTTCTTCACCGAAAGGGTGCTCAGGCATTGGAACAGGCTGCCCAGGGAAATGGTGGAATCGCCATCCCTGCAAGCGTTCAAAAAACATGCAGACAAGGAGACAAGGCCCTCAGTGACATGATTCAGTGGTGGATTTGACAGTCCTGGGTGGAGTTGATGATCTTAAAGGTCTTTTTCCAAACTAGTTGATTCTGTGATCTTCCAGTGCTGGTAATTTAGTGCTTAAAAATTTTCATAGAATCCACCCTTTGTTCTAAGGAAGACTTTAAGTATTTCTGTTCTGCATTTGGAGGGAAAATGGTATCATAACCTGAAACACTTTATTCCAGTATTCACAATAGTTTCAAACTTGAAACCACAAATTAAATCATCTTAGAATCAGCAGAAAGATATCTTCTTTTAATGTGTTTTAAAAGAATTGGTTAAAATCCTACATGACCTAAAAAACCCCCAACTTTCTTGAAAATTTCAAAAGAACCATGTCACAGACTAATAGGCCAGAAAACATCTAAATGCACCAAAGTAGCAACTAAGGAGAGATTTTTGTCACTGCTCAATAGATCAATGTAGAGGTTAAAAATCTGATAAACTGAAAGCACTTCAATCTAATGGATAATAAAAATAGCAAAATCAGAAAGTTGAAGTATGTTCAAACTGAGCAGTATCAAGTACTGATTTTCCTTGTTCCTTCAGCCTTCACTTTCAGCCAAGATAAAGGTAGCAGAAACTTTCCTGCTTTTTTTGCTTTCATCAAGCTCCTCAATACTAGGCACCAGAGCTGTGCTTGAATGCCCTGGGGAGGCTCACAAGCACTCTGACCAAAGAGGGAAGGAACATTTTACACATTTCTTACCTTCATGCTTTTACTACCTCATTCTTGTCTGTTTCATTTAGTTCAGAGCATGGAAATTTTCTTCTGCATGCAGGAGTCATCCTGACAGCATGGAGAAACAAAACACTTGCACCTAAATTACCCATTGAAAATTTAAACACCTCTCCTTGAAATCTGTGTTTTATTCCTTTATACTTAATGCTGCTTCTTCCCTCTCCTGTCTGTGGAGTGTCCTATTCACACATTCACCTGCTGAGCTGGGATGCACACTAGCAGAATCTATCATCCCTGTACCTTCCTAAATCTTTCCGAGCAGTTGGCAGTTCATTTGAGGTTCCAGCAGAGCTTTATTAAATTCTGGGTATCACCTTTAACTTCGAGCTCAGGAATGTGGATTTGAACTGTTGTCCCATAAATTATTGGATAGGAGTAGAGGGAACAGCTGTGGAACACCTAGTCCTGAGTTCGTTTTGCTTTTCTGGATGAACAGATAGAGAGGTGGGATAGAACCAGTCCCAGTTTTGACTGGCAGCATGCTCTTGGCTCTCTTTCACAAAAACATACTAAGTGAGCTTTTTCTCTTCTGTAACTAGATGTGGAAGAACAGCTGGTTTCAGTAATTTTTTTTCAGGCAGCAGTTGTTTTACTGAATGGAAAACAGAATTATCTTCTTTCTGGGGACATATATGTGTTTCCCCTCCCCCATTATCCTGAACTCCTGAAATGGTTAACACTTAAGATAACTCTTAAGTAGGTTGCCAGCGTCCCTGGCACATGGTTACAGCCTCACCAAACACGTTTTGAGGCATATTGAGAGGACCATCTGCAAATGAAGGAAAAATAGGGTTTCCATGGAATTTCCTACCATTCCCCCAGCTATTCCACAAAAAAATTGGGAACTTTTTGTTTACCAGAAACACAGACCTCCCCCCTCCCCCTGCTCACTGTCAGAGACTTCTTCCAAATTCTAAAAAGTGGCCTCAAAAGGAGCTTAAACCTAAATTACTTAAGTGTTCAATCCTCTGCTTTTAGCTGAAAGCTTGAATTAATTACTTTATTAGCCTTTCTTCCTATCTTTTGGTTCATTCTAGCTGTCACCAGAGAGCATGCTGATGGAATCACAGCTGCTTTTCCTACTTTTGTAGGTGCAGCCTCTTCTCATGCATTTTGAATGGCAACATTAGAGACCCCTTCCTAATACTTTCTTTTTTATAGAGTTTGGGTCCAAGTTTCTTTGCTATGAGACTCACTGCAAAATACTCATGGCACTGTCCACTAAATTCTGCCTATGACCTTGCTTTCTTCTCTCCAGAGAGCTGCTACGCCAGTGTTTGGGGTTTTTTTCATGCATCCTTATAGGAAAAAAGGGGAAGTGAGAGTTTTGTTTACAAGGGATTTATCTCTGATTTCTTCTCTGTTTATTGCCTAGTTCAGGATCTTGACTATAAACATAGAGAAAAACACTATTACTGTTTGGCTGTGGGATGAATATAAAGCATGATCTGAGCGGCGCGTGTGGACGGGCTTCTGTAATGAGTATCTTAAGACATTTTTTGAAGGTCTCCCATACTCAGTTTGCTAGAACAGAAACTACCTACTTCACCAAGGGTGTGGTGTGTCAAATAGTAATCTTTCAGCTAGCACTGCAGTATGTTTTGAAAGCTTACTGCAGAGTTTAAATGTGTTTTCTTCTGCTGCTGTCTCCTTTTCTTGTGCTCACTTCTGTATTGGCTATATTTTAGATTTCAGTTATCTTATATGCATATGTGCTGTTATCTGTATACATCCAATGTTCATTATTTGTATATGGTAGTTATCCTCCTTTGTTATTTATTATTTTCATCTGTCCTTCACCTGTGCCTTCCATCTCTCATGCCAGTTACCCTGTGTTTTTTTAACTGATAGTGTTTATGAAAAGGGAGGAATAAATATCATGCATGTTTTGTTGATAGCATGAAACAAGCTTATTAGAACCTAAATGAAATGAGAGAATGTAATGGATCTTCCAGTGTCCTGTCATCTGAGAAGACAGGGTTTTTTTTTTGTTTTGTTGTTTGGTTTTGGTTTTTTGGGTTTTTTTAAGTAAGAAGGAAGAGATAATTTTGGTTATGACCAACATGGTGCGTCAGCCTGGTGTTGTATGAAAGTGACTGCTGCCAGCTAGTGGAATGTGTATGCTCTTGCACTATATTCACACAGTCAAACATTTATATTGTAGAACAAATTAGTTGCAGTAAATTGCACCTTTGATTGTGAGTCTTCAGGTCATAGAATCGTCTGATTTGTTTGTTTGTTTGTTTCTTTGCTTCATTTGGGGGTTTTGG
>JANHGB010043943.1:0-33920 GCA_026283785.1 Coracopsis vasa
CCGTAGCCCCATCATAGAAGGCCACCAAATTGGTCAGGCAGGATTTCCCCTTAGTGAAGCCATGCTGGCTGTCACCACCTACCTCATTGATTTTCCTGTGCCTTAGCATGCTTTCCAGAGGAATTTGCTCCAGGATTTTGCCAGTCACAGAGTTGAGACTGACTGGTCCATAATTCCCTGGGTCATCCATTTTCCCCTTCTTGAAAATGGGGGTTATATTACTCTTTTTCCAGTTGTACCTTGATTAGACACATTTTTTTCAATTTTTTTCCATTAAAAATGAAGTTTTCATAATAAGGATTTTCAAAAATATCTCCATTATTATGATTTTCAAGAAAAATATGTATTTCGTTTCCACAGAAATTATTTTGATCTACAAATTATAATATTTCTTTCTATTCCATGCAGCAGCTTCCTTTTGTTTTTTATAAAATAATAGAGGGTTTGACTGTTGTAGTCATTAAATATCTATTGCTGTCTTGAAATTGTATGTCAGTAATATATGTTATGAAATAAAGGGAAAAGTATTTCTACATGGAGGTATTTTAAAATTAATTCCTTTCTGAAATGTCACATTTTAGCAGACAGCTTTTATCAAACCACACTTTCCCCCAGATTCCTGAGATATTATTTACCTTCTTGCCAATTTGGCATGAAAAAAACCCAACAACTTTGAAACACTGAGATTTTCTGGAGAAGGCAGTGTTGGGTTTTTTTCTCTTGGTTTTAGTTGGGTTTCTTTTTTAATTATCTGATCTTCCTGCAAGTCTGTATAATCTCAGAAACCCAGTTTGGTGTCAGTGTGAAAATAGCATGTAAAGGTCAAAAGCAGTTTTATGTTGTTTAAATCTTGCATGTAGAGAGTAGAATGGCTTCGGCTTCTTGTGAGGATTTTCCCTACTTATTTTAGGCCAGAAAAGCAAGCCTTGGTTAGTACAGAGGTTGGTCTTATTGAGCCCACAGAGGCAATGAGTAAGTGGGTCTTTTCAGATCCTCTTGAGCTCAGGTTTTCTCAGCATCCTCCCTCTCTTGGATGGCCACAAGCACCAGACTGATCTCTGCTGACTGAGTCTGTGATTTGAGCATCTGACTCAGAAGAAAATTAAATAATTCTTTAATATTTTACTGAAACATAAATAAATGAACATGTGACTCAACAGCACTGTCAGCTATTTAGTAATTCAAAGGACTTTAACCCTTGTCATCTTATTAGCATCAGCTGATATCTCCCTTGATTCAAAACCATTCAATCAGCCAACTGCAGCAATGATTGGATTTAAACCTGGATGTTGTAGACTAGACGTTATTTTTAGGTTGCATATCTTCATAGCGGTATGAAGATAAGTCAGCAGGAGTGGTAGTTAATACACAATCTTCTCAAACTCCTGAACTGTATTCTAATCAACAGTGGTATTTTTTTTGTGATAACATCATCTTTTTTACTTTTGTATCAAATTAAGTTGTCCTTATATGGTTTATGAATGTGGCTTCATATTTAAAATGCATAAATATTTCTAAATACTTTTACATAGTACTTTCTTTTGTACTAGTTTAATCAGAAAAACTGATTCTGACTAAATATGAGCTCTTCAGAGAGAATAACATTTCCTGAAAAAAATTGGATTCAGCATCTGGTATCACCTGTGTTATTAATGTTTCACTGGACTAATATTACCTGTAAAATAAAAAGTACTTGTCTGTGAAGCACTACTAAGAACAGGTCCTTGAAATCAAGTAAACCTGTTAATTTTAAAGTGGATTTCTAACATGAATTAAGACTGTGAATAATACTATCAAAGAGGTTTGAAGTTATTTCAAGTTGGTTTCACATAAGTCACTCTAGAAGTCAATAGAGTTAAATTTAATTGAATTTGGATTCTTAACTTTTTTTTTTTTTTTTTTTGAGCTGGATGGACCTATAAAGACCACGTCTCCAGTGACAATGCCTGATTAGATGTTCTGTAATTTAAATGGTCAAAGAAAATAGTAAAATGTTGAGGTGGGGCAACCTGTCCTGCTAGTGCTAGAACTCAGGGTCCTCTTGTGGTCTCTCTTGTCTGATGTTCACAAGATGAAGCTGGCTACGTTGGTGTGATATTTCCTTCCACTGTGGCACCAGCTACGGAAAACACAGAAGGAAGTGACCTTCCTGGCATGATAGTAAAGCTTTCCACTTGCTGTATGCTTGGATGACAACTGTATATCTAACTCTTCAGATAAATTGTGAGAGCAGTGGGTTTAGGTACTTCCTCTCATTCACTTAGTAAATCAATGAAACAAGCTTTTTGAGACATGAGCAGGGTAGTTAAATGAAGATGCTCCATATGAAAGGGCAGATGAGAACAAAACGTGAAGATAGCAAGTGGGGCCTGAGTTTGCCATAAGGATGATGATAAGTGACAGAGACAGATAAGAAGCAGCAGAGCTGTGAATGTTCTTGCTAGCCTGGATAAGTAGCTTGGAAGTTGTATATTGAGGGCAGACAGAGGAGATTCAGCAATGGGATAACTGAGCGATATATAGCTGCACCAACATTGAAGTCGCAGTTGAAATTTCACAGGATTTCAGAATGAAGGACAAAAGATTTTTTTACCTTTTTTTTTTTAAAAAAAAAGGTAAAAAAATCTTTTTCTTTCCTTAGGAAGGAAATTTTCTTTCATTAGGAAGGAGAATTTTTCATATCTCTCTGTGTGTATATATATTTATATGTGCGTGTATATATTATAACCCCCTATATTTTCTTCTGGAAATTCAAAGTTGATCTCAAACAAGAATATCATAGCTCAAATTTTCCTTTTTCCATTTTTTTTGTGTTTCCCCTCAGCTCTCTTCCCCCAGTTTTTTGCCTCTGGAAAAATCAAGGAGGAGGAAAATACTGAGACTATGAAGTGCTGAAGGGGGGAATCCTCTTTTCCCTACACAGTTTTTTAAAAGCTAAAAAAAAAAAAAAAATGCTAATAATGTTGGAGTTTGATATTCTAGGAGAGAAAAGCCTACAAACTAATAGAACAACAGACAATTAATTCCAGACAAATTTAAATAAAAATGGATAAATGAGTCACAATGACAGAGATTTAACTATTGAAAGAAACTACCAGAGGAAATTATGGATTTTGCAGATCTGGAGTCTGCAGACAAGCTTTGTTAACAGGATTTCTGATTATCTATTCTATAAACCATTATTGTTTAAAGTAATTGAATGTTGCATTGTTCTGAAAGTAGAAAGTTTTGAAAAGGAGCCTGTTAGTTGCAATGAATAAAAACCCTCGCAGTGAGAGGCAGGCGATCAGGCAGCCCGTTCATTACCAGATTAAGGTACTGCCATAAGTTTATTGGGCAGATAAGTAAATAGGTGGAGCCAGACAGGGGTAGATTCAGGACAGGGACAGAGGGCTGAAGGAGAGGAGTAGCAGTTGTCTTGGATTTTGGTTTGTTTTTTTTTCATGTTTCTTAGCAAAGCTAACAACCCTCCTTCAAGTAAAGACTGTACATCTCTTGGTAAAAAATGAGTTTTACTTAAACATCAGGGTCTTCTTTCTTTTTTTTTTGTTTTTTTCCATTTCGAGTCAATGTAGCAGTAAAAGGTAACATCCCCTGGCATGTTTGACGGGAAGGAAAACTTGATGAACTAATGATCCCTCCTAGTCTCAAATCTATGAATCTATTACCAGCTTGACTTATCAAGATTAAACATTTGTTTATCTTCCTCTTCTCTTGCACAGCAAGAATAGCAAGAGAAATATTCATTGTATTCATGCTGCTGAGTATAAGGTGATGTAGAACTGCAATATTAATTATTTTTTCATTTCCTTTATCCCAGCTTTTCTGGAGCAGTGTCTTGCTATTATTCCAATTAATACTGTTTTGCAAAAAAGATGCATAGCTGCTTCTAGAATTTGGGGAACTAACAGCAAAGCTTGTCAAGTGATTAATGCCTGTGTGTCATTTATGCTGGCACGTTTTTATAACCTGCCTAAACGGTACTATATTGGTGGATAGAAAGCTCTCAGAGTCATTGAAGATGATTATAGATAGAGTCACCATTGGTTACAATGATGGAAGTAACTGATTGACTTGAAACAGTAGAGAAAGACCAGAGATTAAAGTTAGCAAGGCAGTCAGCCTGTGCTGATGAAAGACAGATGGTTTCAGAAGAGATGATTTTTGTAATCTGAAGAAATACATGAGTGAATATGTGTAATAGCTAAGCCCAGGTAGAATTAGGTTTTCAGTATTATTGAATGGTCTGTATCACTACTATGGACCTAATGAAAGATCAGTGATGATAATACAAACAGATGTTTCTTATTTAAGAAATTGCACTTTCTGAATGTTCAGCCTGGCACCCTGCGTGAATCAGATGTTCACTTGGTGGAAATCAGTATAGTTCAGTATAGTTAGCTCACAGCATTGCAGAATCTATGTCTAAACCATCAGGATTTCTTTTGCATTGCAGTCCTGTTTGTTTCTGCTCTGGTTGAAATCAACATCCACTCAGTAACACGAGCTGCTCTCCTAGGAAACGAAAGCATGAACGACATAATACCACAGCATCCATTACCTGTTTTGTGATTTTATCATCAAAGACTGCAATATTCACCATATTTACTTAGCACCTACTGTAAGCAAGTGAAATTCCCTCAGCTTGTTGCTCATTCAAGAAGGCTCAACTTTTGTCTTCACCCCAGTAAATGTTTATGGGTTTCCCTGACTGAGACCAAAAAGAAACTTTCAAGAACTTCCCTGCCCTAAGGAGCTTCTGATCTATTATATGTAATGAGTTTCTTAAACTAATAATATTTATTATTTACATTATATCTGGGAAATATAGAAAGGAATTGTGCAAATCCTGCTTATGGTATTGTTAGCTATTGTTACAAATTTTAGGGAGGTGATTGTTAAGCTACATTCATCTTTAAAAGGTAGCTTCTGTGCATTTCAGTGGAAATGTTACAATGAAGTGACTGCTTTGTTAGGGAAGTAATATGTCGGGGACAATCCTGTCATTTATCATACAGTTTTTAGTCTCTCAGTATAAAAGAAATTCTTGAGAAAATGGTGAAACTTGATCACCTGAAGAGTTCTTTGGCTTCCTTAGGTTTGATTTTAGGCAAGGTAAATTACTGACCATGTGCTAGACTTGCCTTCTGATAGAGGCAAAAGATGAACATCAAGACTGTAGTTGCCCCTTCCTTGTGCCTTTAACCGTCTGCAGTGGTACCAAAGCTCTCTGTATTACTGGGAGATGTAAAGCAATTCCATTTTGTCTATGAATCTTGAAATCCCTAAAAGCCCATTTAGTTAGGAAATAAAGATCAGCGTTATTAAACTGGAATTCGAAATGATCATAACTTTAAATATTTTTTTTCTTTCTCTTTTCTGAAATATAACCTCTTGCTCTGTGGGATCATTATTATTTTGCTGTGCATAAGGAGTTTGATATATCAGACCATGATATTAACTCTGGTCATCTCCTGCTTGAGTGTGTACGTGTTTAATATCTGTTTGTAACCTGTGGTATTTGAATAGGGTTATCTGGTTTTCCTATCATCTAAGAACTTATTGCTTTTCCAAAAACCTTTCAATCATACAGACAGAAATAGTTAACTAATAAAACTTACGTTGGCATTTTAATACCAGAGGCCTTTAGAGGAGGAAAAAAAAGGCATAAGCCTAATTGTAAATGCATTGACAACTCTAAGACAAAATCTAGGAGTTTACATCTGAAGGATGATATCAAACCATCTGTTTTGCATATGCTCCAGAGACTGAATTGCACACTAATACATGATTTTTTTCCATTTACCAGAGCCCATGTACCATCTTGACAGCAAAACTGTGGCTAAGTGGGCTAATAGATGGAAGAATAGCTACACATATGAAGAGTTTTACTTGTTTCAAGTGACAGACCCAAAATTGTAGTAAGTGCACAGTTATGACTGATATTATTTTGAGGATCAAGAAAAGGAGGCATTGCAGGAGAGAATGGTGAAAGTAGTATAATTTTTCAGTGTTAAATTCTGTGGATTCAATTGATTCATTGGAGAAGTTGAAGAAGAAATACACTAACCAATGTTAAAAGAAGCAGTAGCATTTTGCTGCTGAAAATGCACTGATATGCCTGTGCTTTGGAGCAAAACCAGGGATATGCTCTTAGCACTCTGTGAAATTGGCTCACATATACTCCATAATTCCCTAGATTTTAGCAAGTAAATTTCATGAAGACATCATGTTCAGTCCAAGCAATGCAAAGTCTGCAACCCTCAGGGTTGCTGCAGACCCTAGTGGACTTGGGCTTGGGTATGCTGAAAGAAGTACAAAGTCTCTCCATGTGTGATGCACATTTCAGTGGGTGAAGAAGCAGGTGGGAGGATTTTGATGCAGAGGAATAAAATGGTGACATCAGGATCTGGGGTTTTCAGTATGGGTTTGAAGAAGGGATGTCTGGGATTCATTATACTCAATCTCTGTTTTCCACTTTGGAGTTTCATCCGAGATTTAGATTTGCATTTGCCTAAAGTTCCTGGATACCTAGCAATGCATCATCTGCCTCCAGTACTTCTGTGGTACACTGACACTTCTCCAAGCACATGCAAATTAGTTGTGTGTAAGTCTGAAAATTCATGGAAGTGTAGGAGATTGCCTTCGTGTGACCTCTTCCACTGATTTACATAGGTGTAATGTATCTGCTATTTCCCAAGGGCACTGGCATCATTGTGTATGCATGTGTAGATCGTATTTCTATCCACATCTGAAATAAAGAGTATTTCACAGTTCATCTGATCCTAACCTTTGTAGAAGTGTTCAGGCTCTAACAAACATCTTGCACAAAAAAAAAAAACAAAACAAAAAAACCCCAAAAAACCAAAAAAACCCACCAAAAAACCAACCAACCAACCAAAACAATCCATGGATGACAATTCTAGCATGCCATAAATCACAAAAGCAATGAAGCCACAAGTTTCTGATGGAAATGACCTTACACGATCTGCCATTTGAAAGGATTTTCTGTAGGTATGTACATGGAAATGTGTTTCAGGTGAGAATGATTTCTTTGAACCAATACTGAGCTCCTCCTAGTGGGGCATTTTGAAAGGCTTCTGAACCTAAATATAAATAAATGCTTCAATGAGACCTCAGGGGAGGTGATTTCATAAAAAAAAAATCTTAAGGCACCAGGTGCTTGAAGTAGAGATATTAATACATTTCAGAACCTTCAGATTTTTACTTTTGGAGGTTCTTTGCTTGCTCTGTGGTCTGGGATGGGCTGTGTATGCTACCCCAGTTCAGGTCATTTCATGGTAATAGCTACTTCATCAGTAGCTTCATCATACTTTTGGGAATACTTGTTCAGACTCCTTTCTTTCTTGTCTCTTAGAATAAGGAATGGTACACAGTGATTTTTTGTTGGTTTTATTTGGTTGGTTGGGTTTTTGTTGGGTTTTGTTTGTGGTTTGGGGCTTTTTGGTTGGTTGTTTTTTTTTGTAGAACAGCCACCTTACGTATTAAACGGTTAATTTCTATCTTAATCAGTATAATGCAGAAAGATTAGTGGATAGAAACAGGTCCAGAACAGTTATGGACATATCCTTTGAAACCTGTGTGCATTATTTGTCCCTTTTTAACTCTTCTTTCTCTTTTGACCAATATACAAGACAGTCCTGTATAATGTATAACAAAGAAAACAATTTTATTCTGATTAGAATAGCAGAGAGAGTTGAAAGGTACTATCTGTCCTAACAAGTTATGAAATTGATAGAATGTGGCCAGTCTAACCTGTCTTTTTTTCTTTTCTAATGATGTCAGTTGATGTCTGCAAGATCAGAGTACTTGTTGATGCTAGTGCCTAGCTCTGAAAATTTCAACAAGCAGAATTTTCAGTCATCCAGACAAAGGTAAGACCAACCATCACTGCAATTTTTAGATATATTGTTTTAGCTGTTACCAGTTCAAGGTTGTTGGTCCTTTGCCAGCAACATACTAGCAAAAGCCTTACGTATTAGGTGTTGGTAGCATAGCAATTCAAACTTGAAACGTACAGATCTTACAGAAAGGTGGTTTTGTTTTTTTTTTTTTAATTTATGTAACTAACTTTTGCAATTTTTCTTTGTTGTTTGAGAGATAGTAGTGTCCATAAATAACAGGTAAAGTTCTAGGCTTGTAATCAGTCAATTGTTCCTTAAAGGAATGGAAAAGTGCTTGTTTCAAATTCAGGCCTAAATAAGTATCAGTGTCTGACAAAGCTTTGAGATTTCCTTCAAAGCAAGATTTATTGTCTTTAAGACAGTAAGTTCTGGAAAACTCTAGACACAATTTAACTTAAAAAAACACAGTGAATTTTTCAGTAAGTTGCAATATTCTCAAGGGCCTGTTTCTCTTCTGACTGTGTGTCTGTTGGAGCCTATATACAGCAACTTTAGAATAATGTCAATGAGATTGCTTAAGTGCTAATTTGACCTTCTATTTATTTAGAAGTATTTCTGACATATGACTGAAAATTGAATAAGCTTTTTCAGTTTAATACAGGCAGACTATAGGCAGACTCATACAGCTGCGGTGGTAGCTGGGGTCAGTGCAGAGAATTTGCAGATAGCTTATCACAGAAGACCATAGCATCATAATCATTTCTGGTGACTAAATCAGAATTGATCAACTTCTTTTTCATTTTCTTTTTCTTTTTTTTTTCCCATGAATATAATAGACAAACTATGAACAGTGGAGTTTTCTTTTCGTCCTTCATAAACAAAATGCTGAAGTATGGCTTCAGAAGAGGACTTCCTATATGCAGCAACTGCTGTATCATTCCTATCAGTGAGTGGATTCTTTCAAATCAAAAGAAACTCCTATTTTGAAGCTGCCAGAGACAGAAGCAGTCATAATCAGCCAACTGGGTGTCTCTGACACTCTCTGCTAACTTCCTTTGGGTTCTTTCCAACTTTTCTGTGCTTCTGCCTCACATTGCTCTACCAGAGCTTTAGTTAATATTTCTGAGAGCTAGCTGCTGTGACAGTTGCCCCAAAGCTGGCTGGGTTTGAATATGTTTATCAGGCACCATTTTGACCCTCAGCAGAATGACTGAAGTAAACTATACTTTTGCTGCAATTTTGCCATTGCTCTGGCCACAAAGGCTTTGTCTCTAACTGTTGCTTTTTATCTTAGGCGAGCCTAGGAAACATGTTTTTGTGGGGAGATGGGGACACATGGTATGGGTCTAATTGGGGTGTATGTGTGAAGAAATGACTGTTCTATTATTTTATCCATGATGTTCCTGATATATTTTTTTTAAAAAGTAGATTGCTAGAAAATCAGGCTTTTTGTCTCTACAGTAATAACATTGAGGGCAAAATTCAGATGCTTAATTAATTACCATGAAATAATTCAAGTAGGGGGTACCTGTAGAGGTTGTGTTGTTCACACTGCTTTGGCTCAAAGCAGGTGCAGCTAGGTAAGGTTGCTCAGGAATTTGTCCATTGGAGTTTTGAATGTCACAAAGAACAGAGTCTTCTAACTGTGTTTGATGATAAACATTGGGTTTGAGTCTCCTTGGCCTTTTGCCTCCTGTGCAAAAGTGGCTATGAAATGCTTCAGGATAGAAAGGCATTTTGTACATGCACTTTGCAGAGGCATAAAAACCTCCACTTAATCAAATCCTCAAATCTTTCCTCAGTCTTACAGTTTAGACACATCTATAGTATTTGACCACTGTAAGCTCCTCAGGGGAGCCATGGACTGAAGAATTCCTGTATTCATCTTGAAAAATTCCTCATCTCTTTTTTCCGACAGTTCTTCTCTGAGGAGTTGGTGGTAGCCTCTTGACCTGAAAATATCTTCCACTTTCATTTTGAGACCTATAATCTTTCTTCTAAGAAGCCCAGCTGTAAGGCATCTACTCTCTCTGATAAAAGATCTGCCGTTTATTTCATTACACTACTTCTTTGTCCTGAAGGTTTCTAATCATTCTGGTGATGTCAATGCAAATTCCCCCTGAAAGTCTCAAATTTTAGAGATTTGTAATAAGCAAAGCCAAGATGAAATAGAGATCAAACTAAAAGAGGGTATATTGTGCCGTGGTTCAGACTGATCCGAAAGTATTTTTACAATTTTTAGAGCAATACTATAAGACAGTTAATCCATTGGGAAGATGTTAAGTTTCTTTTTCATGCTAGTAAGAATTAAAGGTGCTTAAGCCCCTTCCAGGATGAAATCTTTACAAAATTACTTCTTAGCAATACATAATAAGTATGTATAATGAGTCACCCTTGTTAACTTTAAAAGAAAGTTCTTGGATTTTTTACTTTATGCATTTAGAGTCATGATGGTTGGTTTCAGGCATGTCTGTGTAATACAACAGTATTTCTACTTAGATTTAAATTAAGATATATAAAAATAAAATTCATAATCTAAAAAAGAAATGTTGAGAAAATCTCATCTCACCTTTTAAATGACACATACTTTGCTTGTTTCCTTTTTTGAACTAAAATTAACATTTTACATGTTATATATGAAGATGTGATTCAGCAGCAGCAGTTTCTTCTCTCTCAGATATTTGTATGAATCTTTTCCTTAACTCTTGCTGCTAGTCTGTATATAGTCTGGTCTAAAGCAATGAATTGTGAGACACAGGGGATCCTACAGCCTGCAGAGCCACTTCCCTCCCACTGTTCCTGTCTTCTCCTCCATGCCCTTTCCCAAAGCTGGTTTGTTTATATTTAGGGATGAGTAGGTTCTTGTATCTTTGCCATAAATTACTGTTTTGACAGTTTCACCTGCAATACTGATTCTTAAAGGAATGTCAGGGAAGTCTAATGTGCATTTTGGAGCAAGTGGAGCTGGAGGGGGTGTTCAAGCTTTCAGAGAAAGAGGAGTACAATGTTTATTGGGTAGCTTTCATTTGTTTCAGTCCATTACATGCATCCAGGCAAGAGGGAAAGTAGACCACGGTGACGCTGAGAGAACCCTGGAGGTTTTAAAACTCAGGTTTCCTCTTTTATCTTCAATTGAAAGTCCACTGCAACTGTAAGAGATTGGCTCAGTTTAACCCTGGAGGAAATAGTGCTGCAGACTGCTCCCACAGTCACCACAACCTTATGTTCCCAGGTAGTCTCCCCTATGTGTACTCAGACATGCTTGACCTTACTTAGTAAACATAATATGGCAAAAGTCATGAAGATAATGTTGCAGGCTGAAAAATGAATATGTGCAGTACTTCATGCTGTTATTTTGCATTATCTCAAATGTCAGGTCAGTCTTCATTAGATGTAAGACCAAATACATCCTTTATTTCCTCCCTTACTGGAAATTTCTCCTAGTCACTCTTTGCTCTATTTTTCTCTCTCCTTCCTCATTTTATGGCTCTAAGCAGCTTTCAGCCTGGTTAGTGTGGTGATATTCACCCTTTTTATGTATTTTAGCAGGGCAAATGGATGATCCACAATTCCCAGCTTTTATTGTGTTTGAATATGTGTCTGTATTGCAGCAAAGACTCTAGATTTTCTGTGATATTATTTCTAATACAATGAATCAAACCCAAATTTTCTTTGCAGTTTTTCCAATTTGCCCCTCTGATGACATCCTAAAAAGGTACAAGGGATGCATTTTCCACTTCAACAGTTTGTCCACATCATTGATTTTACAAGTTATTGCATCTTGTATTTCAGTAATTATTTCTCCTGGTTTATTCTCCTACACTATTTGTATCTACAGTCTTCTCAGTGCTTTGGGATGCAAATTAGATAGAGATAAAGCATGCACAATTAAATAAAGACATCATAAAACATTAAAGAAAATCTTAGAGGTCTAGCGACTGGAGCCATGAGATGACAGTAGGAACTTGTTTCTTCTTCAAAAGCTAGCCTGGGCTGATTGCTACAAAACTATTTCATTGAAGATGAATGCCTCTGTGCTGAAATGCTGAACTGAAGCTCAGGACAGCAGGGTTCACTTTGCAACTTTACAAGAATCAGGGATATGACATTTCACAAATCTCTTGACTTCTTATCATAGAATCATAAAATAGTTAGTGTTGGAAAGGACCTTAAGATGATCATCTAGTTTCTACCCCCCTGCCATGGGCAGGGATGCCTCACCCTAGGCCATGTTGCCTTGAGCACTCACAAGATGGAGCATTTACCACTTTGGGCAACCTGTTCCAGTGCCTCACCACCCTCACAGTACAGAACTTCTTCCATATATCCAACCTGATTTTTCCCCTGTTTAAGTCTGAACTCATTACTTCTTGTCCTGTCACTGCAGTCCCTGATGAAGAGTCCCTCCCCCTTCAGATACTGGAAGGCTGCTATGAGGTCTCCACACAGCCTTCTTTTCTCCTGGCTGAAAAGCCCCAACTTTCTCAGCCTATCTATCTTCATACGGGAGGTGCTCCAGTCCCCTGATCATCCTCGTGGCCCTCCTCTGGACTTGCTCCAACAGCTCCATAGCCTTCTTATGTTGAGGACACCAGAATGGCACACAATACTCCAAGTGAGGTCTCACAAGAGCAGAGTAGAGGAGCAGGATCACCTCCTTTGACCTGCTGGTCACGCTCCTTTTGAGCAGCCTTCCAGTATCTGAAGGGGGCCTACAAGTACGCTGGAGAGGGACTCTTCATCAGGTACTGTAGTGGCAGGACAAGAAGTAATGGGTTCAAACTTAAACAGGGGAAGTTTAGATTGGATATAAGGAAGAAGTTCTTTACTGTAAGGATGGTGAGGTACTGGAATGGGTTGCCCAAGGAAGTTGTTGAGGCTCCATCCCTGGCAGTGTTCAAGGCCAGGATGGAGAGAGCCTTGGGTGACATGGTTTAGTGTGAGGTGTCCCTGCCCATGGCAGGGGGGTTGGAACTGCATGATCTTAAGGTCCTTTCCAACCCTAACTAGTCTATGATTCTATGATTCTTTAAGATCCTGGAATATAGAAGGGAAAGTACATATCTGTACATATCTTTTATTGATGGCTTTTCCCAGACTGATGGTCCCTTTCCACAGCTGAGAGTCCCTTGGTTTCGTGTGGGCTGCAAGGAGTTTTCAGGAGAGCAGCCGGGCTGCTCGGGTGCCTGGAGACAGGCATCTACAGGATGGCACAGACCTTAGTGTGTTGGATGCTGTTCCTTTGCAACCATAGCCTGCCTAGCTGTAAGGTTATGTACATTGTCCCAGCTCTCTCAGCTTTTCCTTATAAGAGAGGTGCTCAGTACCTCCATCGTTTTTGTAGCCCTTCACTCAATGTCTTCTTCCTAGGCATTACAATATCCTCTGCCATTGCCTTGGAGTCATTGTCATGATACTTAGAGCTTCTCCCAGAAGCTCCTTTGACTCTTCTGCTGCTCATGTTGTCATGTGAAGCATCTTGTTGCTCTGTCGGATATCTGGTTCCTCAGACTCTCAGCTTTGTTGTTTTGGACTCTTTCTTCCTTATATCTGATCTGAATCTACCCCCTTTTAGCTTAAAATCATTACCCCTGTCCTATCACTACAGGTCTTATTAAATAGTCTGTCTCCGTCTTTCTTGTAAGCCCCCTTTAAGCATTGATAGGCTTAAATAATAAGGTTTCCCTGGAGCCTTCTCTTCTTCAGGCTATTAATTTCTTCTATACATCTCATCACTCCTTTACATTGTTTAGGCCTTTCCAATAACAGGATAAATCTGTCAATGTGAAATCCACAGGATATAGAGGACAAATAGCACAGAGTTTTCTTAGCCCCCATTGTGACACATCATTTTTCCAAGTTTGCATGGAAGAACACATCCATCACTTTGCAAAAGAGGCTCCTGGACCGCTCTCAGAAGCTCTTTAACTCAGCAACAAAACGACCCCCTTCTGCTGTGCGCTCCAGGGCCTGGGCACAGGCTTATTATCCCAGAGCAGTAACTGCAGTAAACTGCCGGGGCTCTATTGACATGGTACAAAGGCTCTAAGAGCAAAACCCAGCATAACCTTTAAAGCATGTAATTTTTCTTTACAGGCAGGCATCTGCAGTGGAGAATATGGAGTGGTTTCTGCCTCCTTTCATGCAGGACATCAGATTCTGCTTGTGAATCATGCATTCCTCTTCCAGGGATTTATTGTAGTCTGTGCACTCCCTGGATGTGTTTTTGGAAAGCTAGGCTGGTGAGTGCTATGAGCCCCGAGATCATAAAGCAAAATATTTCTAGTTAACCAAAAGAGTCAGTAAATTCTTTGCCCTCAAGCCCAGCAGGAGGCCCAACAACTTCTTCTTTCAGCTTAAACTGGCTCTGACTCCTGGCAAATTCATTCTGTGTAAAAACAGCAAGTCAATAAAGCCTTGAGTCAAAAGCATCAATAGCCACTGAGGACAACAGGATTGGTGGGCCAGAATTCCCTTGATCCTGACCTGCAGGGCCCCAACACCCTCACTGGTGTCGCTGAGTCATTCATAAATTTTTCTGTTTGTACAATGCTGCAAAATCAGCTTAGAAACACTCCAAAGCTGCTCAGAGAACAGCGAAAGCTGACAGTTTGTTGCTTGTAAATAATGTACATAGAATGTTTTCCCATTAGTTACAGTCTGTTTACTGATGGAGTGGAATATTCCTCATTAAAAGCCAGAAAATATTGGAAGGTGCCTGAAAAATAATTGTCCTGTTTCAAACTCCCATTGTGCTCTGTGGCTTGTATTTTAGCAGAATGATTTTAATAAGAAAACCCATTGTTTCTTTAAAGCAAAACATTCCTTTGTCAGCATTCCACAATGCTTCTGGAATAATAACAACAACAACAATAATAATAATAATAATAATAATAATAATGTGTTTTCAGCTAGGAGAAGAATTCAGAGAGCTTTCCTGCAGCACCCAACATTCCTGCAGCACCCAACACCATCATCACTTGCTTATGCTGGCAGGTAGGGTAGTGCCCTACGTATGCCATGTTCTCTAGATAGATACTTTAGACACAGCCTCAGTAGCTTTGGGACAAATTCTTTCCCTTTCCTGTGCTTCAGTGTCTGCAACCATAAGCTTGGGGGGGACAACACTGGTGAGCTCTTCTAAGAGCTTCTTGAACCCTCTGACTGAAAGGTTGAAGCTGAGTTTTCACTACTGCTATTAATACTTTTCTGGGACTGTGATATGAGGGGAAGAATTCCCCCCTACGCAGTGCTAGGTCAAGTGTGTTTAAGGCTGTCTTCAGTTTTCACTAAATCAGCATAAGTCCAGTTTCAGAGGCTGAGCTCATGCTCTCAGTCTTAGTTTTTCATTAGTGCTCCCTCTGATGCAAGCCTGAAAGGGCAGTGACAAGCTTTCTTAAAGCTAGAGGTGAAATACTCTCAGTGCAGCATTTCTCTCTTACATAGACCCTGCGAGCACCATCCCTGCTGTACTTTTAACTGGCAGATAACCTGGTTGCTGGTAACCAGGAACAAGTGAGAGGAGCCCCAGCTCTGCTTTTCTTGCCTCAGTGTCCAAAACTGGCTTTGTATCTCCACTTCTGGAGATACAAAGGATGTGCAAAACAGCTGTCAGCTACGCTAACCGCATCCACAGCACAAATTCTGTCCTCTGTTTTTGTGCCAAGGAGTCATAGGAAGCACTGCACAGAAAAGGGCTCCAATATCAGGGGCTGACTCACTGCCAATATCAAAATATAACCTACCCAGCACACCTAACTCTGCAGGGAACAGAGCATCCTCAGCAGCATTCTGAGCACCATAAAACCCCGGTGGAGCCAGAAAGGTGCATAACATGTTGCCAGGTTGGGCCTAATGCACGATAATGGGAAATTAAAAGAAATGACTAAGTATGGCTTGTTTACAAAGCGAAGTAGAGATGAACATTTCTATACAACAGATACGTGTTTACATGTAATACAGATAGAATTTGTAGGTATACAGTTGGTATATATAAATCTGTATGTGTGTATGTGTACATTTACTGAGTACAACTAAAAGTTAGCAACATCAGTACTAAAAAGCATTGCCCTTAAAAAACCCTCACAGAAAAACTTCTCTAGCTGGCTGTGAGACAGAAATGGCTAATCTCCTGCTGGGTTTGGACAGCCTAAATTTAGCTCAAAAGATGCTTCTGACAGGCTTGTCTCTCCTGTTTGGTTGTCAAACGTACTCTGAATAAGAGTACCCTGAAGAAAGAGGGTTCTGTGTTCTCTCAACATGCGGTCCTTTTCCCAGTGAAACAAATGGGAAAGCAGCTTTGGAGACTGTGAATCATCTAATCTGTCAAGCTGAAACCATTAGGCAGAGACAAGGCAGATGGAGATGCTAGTGCAATTCAGGCTAAAGAGACATTTAAAAATGAGGCTGTGTCTCATTCTGTCTCATCTTTGATCATTCAGTTTAGGTAAATTCCTCTCAGTGGGTAGGCCACTAACGTTTTGCTTTCAGTTCAGCAAGGTGGAGTTTTGCTGTGTGCCTGCATCAGTTACCTACCCCACATCAGCCAAGACTAAGCTGCACTCACTGCTTGCATGGTGGGTGAAATACCGTGTCTGGGCCACCATCCTGCTCTTAGCAAGCAGTTAACCTGTTAACATGCAGAACTGGGTGCCTGACATCTGCAGCCTTCGCCTTGTGAAAGGGTGGTGCAATGGTCCTGTAACACAACAGGTAAAGGTGAGTTAAAGTGTGTGTTCTCAGCTTAGCTTGCCCAGTGATGAGGAAAGCTACATGAGGAAAGCTTTCCTTTCTTTCTTTACATTGGTCCAGTCAAGTCTACTGATTTCGACAAGGGCACCAACAGATCCTAAATCAATTAACCAGCAGTATCACATGACAGTGCATCCACACAGACTTGAGTCCTGCTCTTGAATGAACAGGAATAATGTGTACCATAGTGGGCAGCCCTTCCTAGGAAACAGCACCCTCATTAGTTCTGTACATATACCTGCCCAAGAACCCAGCCCTGCATTTTCTGCATAATGAAAACCCCTCTAGTTATTGAATGCTGTTATTTTCAATGTATTACACAAAGTTTGGATCCTTAATTTTTAGACATAGTGTGCTGTGCCTGGCATTGGTATATATGTATATTGGTATATCATTTTAGCTCACAACTGTGTGGTTGACATACTGCTCAATGTGTGATACCAAGTGCACAGCAAACAGGCCACCCCAAGGATTTCCCCTTGCATTTGTAACATTGTCAGTTGAGCTGCTGCAATCAGGAAGCACTTCACTCTGCTGCCTTCCAGCAATTGAAAATACAGGGGCATAAGGTAGTCACATCTCTTTAAATCCGGCCTCAGGGTCCTATTCTTTCACCCTGCTTTTATTAACAGGTTTCTGATTTTCTTAAGGTGATTTTCTATACTTTTTCTAACTATTTATTGTTTTTTTAACAAGTACTGAACTATTAATTTGCCCAAAAATTTAATTCTAACTACAGCATACATCTAAATGAATAGGATGCAGTGGGGCATTTGGCTCACCTCTGAAGCTGTTACGTGTCACTGCTGTCAGGTGACTCTTGACGGATGGCAGTTTCCCATTAGGTGAGGCAGAGACCTTGCTTGCAGTCCCATCACTGGTGATCCTCCACTCCCAGGCTGCTCGCTGCAGAAAGCTTCCTCCTGTGCCTGGGGCAGAATGAGGCCCTGGCTACACAGGCTCAGAGCTGTTATTTAAAGCCACCCCAGTTTCTCAGTCATGCAGGCAGTGGTGCCAGACACCCTGCAGCTTGTGCTCGGGTGGGTTAGCAGAGGAGTGACCAACCTCTGGCCCTGGAGCCACAGGCAGTGCATGAGCTGTTCAGATATTTGCTCATTGCATGTTGCCTCATGCAGACAGCTCTGCTGCAGGCTGTGGGGGGACATCAATGTCCCCAGAGCGGGAAGGAGACAAGGCAGCAGGAGCTATTCAGCCATAATCGCTCAGCTGCCGTGAACCAAGCTCCATGTCCTCCATCAGCTCCATGCCATCCTGCACCAAGAACTCAGCAACCTGTTGCAGCCAGGTCCTTCAGCTGTCCCCAGTGCCTCACCCCAGCTGCAGTACCTGTCCTCTGGCTTGCTGCCTTTGTGGTATTTGGCTGTTCAGGCCATAAAGAGTGGGAATAAGTGAAGTAATGCAGGGGGGAATGGTGGCTTTACCTATCCCACCTACTGCCTATAGTAAAATCTCACTTTTACACAACTAAGCTAGGAAGTAGTACACATTAAACTATTCAGAATAACAGGTATTTATTTTCAGTGCTATTTTCATTAAATATTGGTATAATATATCCATGTCTGAGGTAATAAATTAAAAATAAATTCAAGGTTTCAGTCCCTTATTTGTGCTGCATATTTTTTCTACCATTATACATAGTTTTGAAGCAAACACACATAGTCCATAATTCTGAATGCAGCTAGGAATATTATTTTAACACAGTCACTTTTTGTTTCACTATAATTTTGCTGAGAATGATTATTGCATGATGCACTTTTAATAGATGCTTTAGTTATCCTAGAGTTTTCTATTAAATCACACATACCGTAGTTATAGGAAGATGGGCATGAAGATGTGCTTTGAGCCAAGGACGGCAAATATTGAATCAGAGTAATAGCACATACTGCAGGGTTATTGTCTGCCTGCACTAGAGCCCAGATCCAGCAAAGACATTTCAGTGTGTGCTTAGCTTTAGACGGATGAGTCGTTTCACTGCCATCCATGGCCTTAAGTGTTTGCTGAATCAAGGACTAGCCAAGTCTGCAGATCTGAATTCATACACTTCTTTAACTGTGTGTTATTTGAAAACAGTCTTGCTGGTTTAATGTTTTGTAAGATATTTTGTAATGACCTTTCCTTACAAAATACAGCCTTTTGTCATGGTTTTTTCGTATCAGTGAAGCACCCATGAAAGTTTCTAACCTGGTTCATAAATAGACTATGAAAAAATAAGCAGCTACAATGATTTTCTTCTAAGTATTTTGTTAAAATCAACACCTGGTTTGAAAAGTTATTAAAGTAATTCTTCCCATGGTAAAATATATTTAAAAAAATAAACTCTTCATTTCATCATCTTCCATCAAACATATAAGCTAGGTAAAGGACAGGGCACACCTCAGGTATTTTCATTTATACATGCAGGAGATCGAGTGTATCAATCTGTTTGCACTTAAATGCTGGTGGTAGTAAGGCCCTTTCAGCTAGGTCTCCATCAAGCCCAACAGCAGTGAGCTAAAGAAAAAAACAAAAATTTTGCTTGCATATAACATTTCATAATCCTGAATTGAAAAGAAAATCCTCTCTGCTTAGAAAAAAATTCATATTTAACTGCTGCCATTAAAACAGTATAACCTCACCTCCAAGTTTTAACTTTAGTCAGTGATTCTGAACACAAAGAATTTAAACACTCACTAAAATTACTGTAGTATTCCATCAGACTGTTAATGTTCATAAATTGTGCTAAACCCCATTTAAATCAGGAAGCTACAGTTTAGAGCTAACGGTTGTCTTGGTGTTAAAAGTCTATTTCCACCAGATTTTCTTTATCCTATTTTGCAAATGACTGACAGTGCTCATGATGTGAACCTGAAAAACCTTCTGGTGTTATTACCAAAAGCTACAGTCTGTGTGAAAACTCTCCATGCTCATGCAGTGAATTGCATCGTTGGGGGACCATGGTCCACACTGCAGTGGTCTTAGCCACTTGGTCTTGGTCTGAGGGCACAGCTGTGCAGCCCGTGGTCCTCAGTACTCCACTGAGCTCACAATTGCCATTGGTTCATCAAATGTTGCCAACCTTATCTGCTTTGGGGTAGGGATGGAGAGAATTTCCCCGGTGTCAGTTGGTGAGTGAATACCATTGTCTATTATGTTTGAAACTTCCTCTTCGTGATCCTCGTATAGCGTGTTGATGTGCAGCAAAGGGTGGGCTGGGTTGCAGTTCAGTGCAGGAGTTGCCTCTGCCTTGACTTGGTTCAAAGTCATACTCGATGCAGCAGCGGTGGTGGCTATATGGTTGTGGACAAAAGCCCCAGCAGCAGGCACAGTTCTGCATGTTTCAGATGAGTATAGGATCTCTTTTGCAGGATGAGGCGTGTCTAAAAGAAAACAAAACAGACAGTTAAAAACAGGTTATCTCTTTCACCCTTCCAGTCCATTAGAGAGGAGTGTCCTGAACCAGTAGAAGTCTTTGGCAGTTCTGCCACTGATTTCAGTGGGAGCAGGAGTGGACCCAAAAAGGAATGTTTCTGGGACTCTTTGAGAAATTCAACAAGACTGAGTCAAAACAATGGGGTTGGAAGCTCAGGGAAACAGGACAAACAACAAATGGGTTTTGTAAATCTTGCTCTTTTTTACGCATGCTCATGCTTCCTTATGTGAATGGTATTTTCATAAAATGAGCAAAAAACAACTGAAAAGTATTTTTTATTCTCCTCTACAGTCTGGCAGGTGTTTTAGATTATAAATGTTATGATTTAATGTTTTGATAAATTTTATGACTGTTGAAATCCACAAGATGGAATACAAAAACACTAATCTTTTCAATGGGAAAAAATAGTGGTTACACACTGTAAGCCACTTGTGTCTTTAGAAAGGACTTTGTAATTTGGCATTAACTGATGTCTCTTTCCAGAAATTATGAGTCTGCCTTACCTGATGGACTGCAATGTGGGTCTAACTCAAAAGCAAAACTGAAAACTTTTAATGGGAATGGGGAGTAACAGAGCCCCAAAACGACAGTAATTATATTTTGCCCTTAAAATATTCAAGCACTAATTTAGATGAAAGTAATTGAGTCCAGAAAACCCCAGTAGTTTTGAGGAGTTGTAATCAGAGCAGGTGACTGGATAAGGAATGCTGTAGAATAGCTCACATGCACATTGGGGAGTTGGAGGGCTCTAAGGAGCATAGGGATTTGGAAGTGACAGAAACTTTTATACCTCAAATCACTTCTTTGCTGGGCAGTGGGGTGACGGTAGCTGTCAGTCTGTCGGAGCCCAGAGGGAGGTCTTAGCTTGTAATGAGATGAGAGCCATTGCTTTAAGTACATACAAATCCTTCTGTAACTTCAACTGCATAATGCTTCTTTCTTATGTCAGTAGCTTGCGAAAATGAACAAGATATCTATCTATCTATCTATCTATCTATCTATCTATCTATCTATCTACCTACCTACCTGTCTATCAGTTTATCTACTGGTCTATCACTTTTCTTAATGCTCACATGGCTTTCCTCATTACTCAAGTGTCTAACAATTACTGGTGTATTTGAAACACTCCTTTATGGTAAGAAAGAGACAGGATTTTCAAGACACACCGAGGAAATTGAGGCATAGAAATAGCATCTCCTGTGAAACCATATGGGAAGGGAATGGTAGAATTCCTGAATCCCTGACCAGCATCCACACCTCAGACCATTCATCCTCTGGTCCACATGAGTCAAAGGGCAATTTAAAACATCTCTTGTGTGAAGAACAGTAACAATGAGCTGAGTTGTGATTTCCCAGGTGAAAAACATATGCCAGCCCCTAGGAATTGGAAGTTAAAGAGATTTCTTTTTCTACAGGCAGCTTTAACTGCCATTAGCAGTTTCTCACACACTCCTAAGTGACTATTACTGGTCAGAGTACTGGTCTTCTACCACGGCAGTTTCCATACAACTTGAAAATAAGGCATGTTTGAAACATGCTGGGTGCTGGTGGAGCAGAAAGGGCATCCTGGAGGCCAAACTCTCCTCCTTTCCTTGGCAAGGAATGACCACATTGTGAGAGTCTGCTTACATCTGAAAAATTACCTGTTGTTTACAGCTCTACCCCTAATAATCCTTATCCTCCATATAGCTGTTAAAGAGAGAAAACCTCTAGTTCTAAGGCCTGCAAGCCCTAATATTATTAGCTATCCAAAAATCTAAACAAGATAGCTCAAACAGTTCAGATAAGCTTTGAGTTCCTGAAGATCACTATGCAAACTATGGTCTATGGAGGTGGTACGGGCATTACAGCATACTGTACCTTTGAGAGAGGAGGTAACGTGTACTACGACATTTTCTTCCTGGTTTAAAAATCCACTCTCTTGGCTTTTGGATGTAGGCATTGAGGGGATGGCTTGAATCTCTGGCTTGGGTTTTTTGCTACTAAGTATATATGGATGAACATCCAAGGAAAAGTGCCGAGTGTGTTTTTTTTCACTGCTTGTGCTTGGCATGGCGTTAGGCTCAGTTTTATGAGTGGATGATTGCTGTGAGGTTTTTGCAGCAGACTCTAACAAAGGAGCTATAAGGCTGTCTGTTGCTGTTTTTCTCCGCACGGGCTTCGGTTTTTCAGGTTTATGGTTTTCAATTTTCATAATGGCTAACTGTTCCTTGAATGGCTGAGGAAGAGGATTGGTAGTCGGAATCCATTTCATCTTCTTCCTTGGCCTCTTAATGATGAGCTGCTCATTAGCGTCAATGTCTGCTGGATCAATGCTTGGGTCTATTGTTTGGATCCCTGAATCACGCATGGTTGGAGTGGCATCATGATTGGACTGGGCCAACGCTGCAAGCAACTGGCGTACCACATTGTCATACATCAGATCACTTTCATTTGTAATAAAATCCAGACGGTTCAATGATTTTATGTGGTCCCGATTTTCATTGCAAAACATGGCCAAAATATTGATATCACAAAACTGGGATTTCTGCCACTGTTTCTTGGTCTTTATTCCAACTTTGTTCAGTTTATCAAATATGAAGTTAGACTTGCGAAATATGAAGAGGTGAATTAAGTTGATAAGGATTATCAAGTTCATGAAGCAGAGGAGAACGATATCTACACCAGCAATAATCCGCTGGAGCTGGACAGATGGCAGTTTGCAGTTCACTCTGATGTGCAATTTGGAGCTGCTTGTTTTATCTGGAGGCTCTCCTAGTGCACAAGTAAATTCATTTTGCTTCTGTGTAGCATAGTAGGTGGATAAATATGTAATTGGTATGATACTTAAGAAGATGATGAACAAATGTCTCGCAAGATAAAGCTTAGCCAAGAAGTTGCTTCGTCCTCTTCTTTCCAGGTATTTCTCAAACAAGTTCTGTTCAGGGCTTTTTTCCTTCTCTGCGTTCTCAATGATTTCTCTCTTCTCTCTCTCGGTGATCCCCGGGCCTTTGGACTGAATCTGCTTCTCTATTTTTGGTGCCCGCCCTTCAGCTGCACGGTGGTAGCAGTTATCAATCTCCTGAAGCAAAAAATTAAGCTCTGAAGTCAGTCGGGTAGAGGCCAGAAATTCCCAGCCCAGAGCTGGAATGTACATTATCCCAGCAAAAGCCAGCAGTGCATAAGGTAGGAACTTATGCTCAAACAAGGAGGGCCAGTGGCTGGCATCAACTCCTGGCAAGGCATCTTTTAATTCTGTCCAACAATATCCTCTGGCATACAAGGCTTGATCGCGGGTGAAGTTGTGTGGTGTATAACAGTATATTGGCTCCTCTGTATAACAGAGAGAAAAGTCACTGCTGTGCATTTAACCTACAAAAGGAGCTCTGGAAAATAAACATTTTGAATTACATCAATTTTATTTTACTGCACCTTTACATGACCGATAAGCCCTCCACGCCTATTAGACAGCTCAGCCTGCACACATCTTCACAAACCCCCAGGCAAAACTATTTACCTGGTAACTTTAGGATGAACCTGAGCTATAAAGGTCAGCAAGAAATACATATTCTGGTTTAATTACGTCTCTGAGAACAATATCCTAAGCAACTATGACCCAAACTATGTGAAGCTGAAGAACTGATATCCACTATAGAGTAGCTGAGGATATTATGTGCAAATGCTGAAAGACTCATTCAGGTGAAATTTAAGGTTCATCCCAGCTAAATATTCTTCTAAGTAGAAAAAAGGTTAGATGTAGCTGAAGGCAATATTTTTAATCCTCACTAACAAAGTCTACTCATTGCATATGGTAGAAAAAACCTGAAACTTAAAGACATGCAAGCATTTAGTCAACTGCATCCTTCCCAGCTACCACTCTCGAAATCAAGTGTGACTGACCAGGTCAGCATCTGAAATGTTAACTGTATTTATCACTATGAAAATTCGTTTCTGCATGTGAAACTGCAACATTGTTTTTTACAGAGTGTGCAATTAAATGGTGGAACTTGCTATCATACAGTGTTATGGAAGAAACAAATCCTGTGGATCAAGAAAGCAACCAGACAAATAGAAGAGAAAGTACAGCAAGGATTATTAAATACACAGATAGTGATGCAGTATTTCTCTCAGGACATGTTTAAACCTAGAGCTGCTGGAGGGTGGAAGGGTTTATCAAAGGAAGTAACACCATATGCATGTCTACTTTAACACTCCTTCCTAAGCATTTGCTTTTTGCAATCATCAGAAGCAGGATATTGGTCTAAAAGGACTTTTGTCTTGACCCAGTAGATAAATTATGTTCCAATACAATTACATTTTTCTAGCAATACAAGAAATTAAGATAGAAAAACTTGTGAAAGCTAGAACAGTATTAATAGCCCAAAGAACAATGACCATTATCAAATCACCCTCTTCAAAGAGAAAGACAGTATTTTCATGTTTTGGCATGTAGAACAAAGGGATTATATTTTACACTGTTCTGGTACACCTTAAAAAAACTTCCTAAAATGAGACCCATAGGAAGAAGGCATGTTCTCTCGAATTGAGAACTGGTCAAGAATGCTGTTTGCTCCAATTCTACAGTTCAGACCAAGATCAAGAACAGCTCAAAATACATCAAGAACAGAGTTGTGGTACTGTTTTCTTAATAGCACAAACCCTGAAGTAATAAAATATTATGTTGTTTGATAACAATAAATAAAGTATTAAAAATTAACAAGCATGCAAAACCGCTCAGTCCTTTTGGCTTAACAGAGGACTCTTTACTTGACCAACTACTTCTCATATGCAAGCAAATCAAAAGCATTTACTAGTTCTTTGGAAAAATGTTGAAGTGTAAACCTCTTCTGTGACCTGCAGAGATCTACATGCTGAGGACTGCAGTTTTCTTTTTATTGAAAGTGATTCAGTGAGGATTCTTTTCTAAAAATACAACCAATTTAAGCAGAGTTGATAGAACAGATGATACTACCCAAGACAGCATGTGCAGTGAGTCAGCCCTGCAATTTCTTTAAAATCACTTTTCATGACTATTTTGAAATGATCTAACTCCAATCTCAGATGACAGCTTAAAGCACTCTAGTGTTAAAGTTTCCCATTTAGGTTATTTCTGTGTGTTTACAGCCATGTGTCCAAGATAAATGCTCACTGACTCTTGGGTTTGGTAATTGCATGCCCTCCTGACCAGATCCATGAAAGGATACATACAAAAAATTCAACTCCTACTATCAAAAATATACTGTATGATTCCCCAGGAGACAAAGTAGATTCCTATGTGAAAATCATAGAATCACAGAATAGTTAGGGTTGGAAAGGACCTTAAGATCATCTAGTTTCAACCCCCCTGTCATGTGTGGTGACACCTCCCATTAAACCATGCCACCCAAGGCTCTGTCCAGCCTGGCCTTGAACACCGCCAGGTATGGAGCATTCACAACTTCCCTGGGCAACCCATTCCAGTGCTTCACCACCCTAACAGTAAAGAATTTCTTCCTTATATCCAATCTAAAATCTAAAATCCAATCTTATATCCTGAACACCTGCTCTCAGCTCACACTGAGGGGCATCATTCTTCAACATTCTAACATATCTTACTGCTAGAACTGAAGTCAGGACAATATGTTGCCTCCTTTAATTGCAATTTGAAAAGTAATTTCAGATATGGAGGAATACACCAAAAATAAATGGTGAGCATGGTAAGCATTGCTGTATTCCTCTTGACTGGTACAAAAATGAACTCAAAAAAAAAAATCTTTTTTATTTAAAAAAAAAAAAAAAGAAAAGAAACAGTAGCTATTTGGTAGAGAAGAGCCATGCAAAAGTTGACTGAAATGTGTGTTGTTGCCAGCCTTTTAAATGATGAGTTATATTTTGGAGTTTCAGCGTGTGATTCCAAAATACCCAGATTAATATTTAGTCAGAATCTTAAACTGTCCGGATTAAATCTGTAACCATCCAAGATAATGCTAGTCATATGTATATGAACTTCTGTCTGCTTGAGACAAAATGTTTTAGTCTCCTGCAATGAAGTAGGGAGGATGTCTACCTTATGAGTTTCAAATCATTCTAATGGACTTCTTGTATGAAAGACCGGTCTGATAAATGTCAGGGCCACGCATTCTGCAGCCTGTTGACACAAGAATAACTTAAAGTTCTTTAGAAGCATTTCAGTATGTGTTTTTGTTGACTTAACCTTGCTATATAATGTCTTAATTGCACAAAACAATTTTGTAGGCCGGTTGTGGTTTGTAGGGATTCTCTGCCTTTACAGAGTGTGCAGCACCAGCTGCCTTGTGCTTTCCAGCTTTACTCTGGCTTTGAGGACACATTGGCATGGATGTTTCAGCAGTGGGTAAACCCACTGCTTGCTGTTATTCGTCCACTTTTATTGAATCTCCCTTCTAGCTTTGCACTGACTTGGCTATAGCTCATTCATGGCCATTAGTGGTTGGAGTCCTTCTCTGTGCTGGGACACAGCTGTACTTTAAAGCTGGAGCCAACTAGGAGATCATGTAAATATGTGGTTTGAGGAACTGAAGGCCAGAATCTGATCTTTCAGCTGCTGGTGCTATTGCAGAGGTGTGAATCTGTAAGATTTAATTGTGGTGGCAGCAGGCCCTCTAGAGGGTGGTTTGATCAGTGTGTGTGCAAGCGCAGGACCAGAAGCAGTTTAATGAAACTGGTTTAAGCTGATGAGCCTGTACTACAGTTATCAAAGGTGGTCTGCTCATAGAACCACAGAGTGGTTTGGGTTGGAAGGGACCTTAAAGCTCATCCAGTTCCAAACCCCTGCCACGGGCAGGGATACCTTCCACTAGACCAGGTTTCTCAAAGCCTTGTCCAACTTGGCCTTGGAACAGTCACTTTTGTCATGTGTGGTTCATTTTTAACTCTTTCCTAAAGTATTGTTCAGGTTTGGATATCTTTGGTTTCTGTATTGATATAAATAGGTCCAGGAACTTTCCATTTGAAAGACTGTGTACTTAATTCTTAACCCCTCAGTGCTAGGATTTTCAGGAAAGATTTAACTGAGGGGTATTTTCAGTCACATTTGTAAGCAGTCAGAAGGAAGATGCCATGATCTGGCTGACCAGACAGCTATGCATCATATCCAATGGAAAAGAAAAACTGAACCAGACTGATGACCTCAGTGACTTTGTGGCCGCACAAATGCTAGCACCAGCACAAAGAAATGGCCAAGAACACATGGTTGTGGCTAGCAGAAGGTCTAGTGTTTCTTGGCACTGGCCACACCGTGTTAGGACAGTGAAAGCTGCTCGTGAGACTGCATCCTTGTACTACAAGTAACAGTTACTTCCCCAGAGAATTAAGAGGAGCAATTGCAAATTGAACAGACTTTGCAATAGGTATTTTGGAAGTGGTAGTCTTCTGTTCTCAAAGTGGGAAGATAACATAAAGTTCTATGTCTCAGCTTGGACCTTCAGTTACAGAACTCACTTCCTGGTGAAGTGTCCTCACCATCAGCCTCTTAGGTTGCCATTGATAAATAACTTAAGTGTTACTGGCGGAATGGAAGTAAAACTTGGCTTAAAAAATAAAAGGGCATGTATCTTTAACTTTCTTTGCTTTAGAAAAAAGTTTTGGCATTGCAGGAACAAGTTAAATGTATGTGTGTACTCCTAAAGAAAATGGGAGATTACCTGTTAGTCAAACCTCTCTCTTTTTTTTTTTTTTACTTTTGCAGCAAAAGCTGCAAGTTGTTTGATGACTAAATAGCATCTCTGTTCTCATGAGTTCTGATCTGCTTCTCCTGGAGCCATGGATGAATACAGCCGCTTTGTGGACTGGGACAAGATGGACAGTTCTTTGCAGAGCCAGGATGTGAAGGAGCAGACCTGCCCTGAGCTCCCACAGCTCAAGCAGCTGGCCCGCCAAGGCTACTGGGCCAAGAACCACTCCCTGAGAGCCAAAGTGTACCACAAGCTGCTCAGCAATATCCCATGCCGTACAGTCACCCCGGATGCAAACGTGTACCGAGACATTGTGGTGAAGATCGTTGGGAAGCGCAGCGGTAGCTCCCTTCCATTGCCAGAGTTCGTGGATGACACCCTGGTCCCCACATACTGCTTGAACGCAGAAGGTATTGGGGCGGTCAGGAAGATCATACTGTGCATTGCAAATCAGTTCCCAGACATCTCATTTTGCCCAGCGCTGCCCTCGGTGGTTGCTTTGCTCCTGCACTACAGCAAGGACGAGGCTGAGTGCTTTGAGCAGGTTTGTCGCATCCTTGCTTGCAATGACCCATCCAAGCGGCTCATTGACCAGACGTTCTTGGCTTTTGAGTCTTCTTGCATGACCTTTGGAGACCTGGCAAACAAGTACTGTCAGGCGGCGCATAAGCTGATGGTGGCAGTGTCTGAGGACGTACTGGAGGTGTACTCTGACTGGCAGCGATGGCTCTTCGGAGAGCTGCCCATGGTGTATATCGCTCGGGTCTTTGATGTGTTCCTGGTGGAAGGCTACAAAGTTCTCTATCGCGTGGCACTGGCTCTTCTAAAGTTTTTTCGCAAAGTCAGAGGTGGGCAGCCCATGAAGTCTGACAGTATACAGCAGGACATCCGAGTGTTTGTGAGAGACATTGCCAAATCAGTGCCTCCAGAGAAGCTGCTGGAAAAGGCGTTTGCTCTCCGCCTTTTCTCACGGAAGGAGATCCAGCTGCTGCAGATGGCCAACGAGAAGGCTTTGCAGCAGAAGGGCATCACAGTCAAACAGAAGAGGTAGGGCTTTCGCTGCAGACAGCCCAAGTGACCTCAGGAGACTGCCCAGTGTGGTGAGCCGTTGGTCACTCAGCCCTGGGTGACTGCTGGGGACACAATATGTGCTGGCGTATCTGCTGATCTTTGATCTCTGCAGGAGAATCTGCAGCTGCAAAATTAAGCATTACAATTAAGGATTGTAACAAGAAGTGTAACTGAAATGTTGTGATACAAGAGAAACAACACACTTTCTCATAGCTTAGTGATTAATTCATAATTGCTTGTTACAGCTACATGTTAATTGCAAGTATTAGATCTCAGAAGTGTCTTTCACAAGCTGTTTTTAACTAAAAGATGTTTTAGCAAAGCTGGGGGAAACACTGATAGTATACTCAGAGGAAAAGTACCCCAAAAATGTGAAAAATAATTTTTAAATATGAGATTATTTGTATAAAATGTCAATTTTGTGCTGCCCAGGACTGTAAATTCAGCAGCTTCTGCAGTGTAAGTAGGCAAACACTCTGTCAGCTGGGAAAAGTTTGCTTAACTGGGGAGTTATTTTAATAGAACAAGGAAGAAGTAAGTCTTACTTACAGGTTACTTTGCAAATTAGTTTGGCTGCAGGCCTGCTGAAAGTCCAGAGTATATTAATCGTAGGCAGGAGTCCTATTTTGTGACAGGCTCCTGTACCATTAGAAATAAAGATTTTGAAAGAACCATTGAAGGAAAGAGTGAGGATAGTGATTCAAAAGGTGACTGCATGATCAGAATTTCTTTTCAGGAATGAGGGAAGTTAAAACCAGCTGTGAAGCCGGTAAATGAAATCCTGCTACAGTGTGATAGTAAAAGACATGGTAATAAACAACATTGCCAAAAGACATCTCCATGTAGATAGGAAAGGCAGCAATGCATTAATCTAAACAAAATCAGCATCTTGCCAAGTGCAAATGTACATGCTTGTAAATGCTGGTGCTGTAGAGATGTTCTGGTTCTCCAAAGGCCTTCTGTGACTGCAGAAGACTTCTCCCAGCTGTTTTTGAAATCAAAGTTGAAGTGTTGAACAGTTTATCAGCTGTCCTGACCTCTGAAAGGAGAATGACTTCTGGAAATCTGCTGGGGTCAGTGGGTGTGATGTTTGGAACTTGGTATTCTAGAGAGACAGTTTCATTTTCTCCAAATCTTCAAAAATCAAAAGGTACCAGCCAGTGATATATTAGGATCTTACAGCCAATTGTGTTGCTGAGTTAGTTACAGTGGTTGCAAGCAGATACCATATGTATGGAGATACATATGTAGCAGACTTTAGCCTATAAAATAATGTAAATGTCAGCTGAACCTCTTCCATATGCCTAAATACATGTAAAGCTCCCACGACTTTTTTCCAACAGTTTATATTTAGACTCACAGTTTGATTTACAATTAACTTGTGCTTTATTTTGCTCATCTCTTGGAAGAGACTCTGTTAGTCTCAAATATTACAAGGCCATTAGGCCCTGGAACATCACATTGGGTAGAGTTCAAATCATCACCGGTGCTCGATTAGATGTGGGTTCTCTTGTCCAGATGTGTTTGGCCTGTGCAAGGAGATGATGAATTGTTCATTCTACAAGCAGATAGCAAAAAAGGAAAAAAAAAAAAAAAGAACCTATAAATAGGAAATATTTTAACCTACCTGTCTGTTTTTCTCATGCCTGGTGATTCAAATCAAACCTCACTGTTAGTTTCTCTCCAGGTTCCTTTCCTTCGCTTTGTCGTGGATGTAGGAAATCACTGATCTTTTCTATCTTTTTTTTTAATTTCTCCTTACACATTCTCCTTCTGTCAATTCCATACCCACTGCACCCCTCCTGTTTGCAGACTTGCATCTCCCAGAAGGTAGGTTCAACCACTTGAATCGTTGCACTTTGCTCGTTTCTTGTTTTTCTGGCTTTTTCTGATTGCTGTGTAACACCCCCTGAGTGCACTCCTGAAAAGTTAGTTCAAAGCACCTGCAAAGATGTAAGATCGTGGGTCCAGCCAGACAAGAGTGCTCCCATGCAACGAGTTTGTGTTTTCCAGAGTGGAAAAGAGTAATGTTAATAGTGGGATGTAAGTCCTTTCTACACTGGAAGAAAAAGTAGTGCTTTGGTTTAAAACATTTCAAGTGATGTCTTCAGAAACACGTCCAAACGTGGTTTATGGTGTTGCAGCAGATGTGAGACGTCCTCAGCTTTCTTTTTCCTGTTTGCAAGCTTTCTGCAGTTAATTGGAAAGATGTTGGACTGAACCCAACTTGGCACACTCCTACAAGTCACTTGTCTCTAATCATACTAGATTATATTTATTTTTAAGTAGGTAGGGGCTTTAGAGGCAAGGAGACAAGATCGTTTTCCTGTGTCAAAAAGGTCAGAGTTACTCAGCCATGTAGCGTTAGCGGTTAATGAAGTCATTTATCAAGTCTTGGCCTGAAAAGCAAATCTTAAAGAACAAAACCCAGTGGATTGTGATATCTGATAAGCAGAGAACTTGGAAAGAAGAAAGACTGCCCTGTAAGTCTGAAATGCCACAGGTGTATGGGTTTAAATTAATGCCTTTGAGAATCTCCTGGCCTTGTTGCAGGTGCCCTGAGTTAACTTCAGTGAGTGACGCACACTAACACTTGTACTAATCTATAAAATCAGAATTTGAATTAATTTACTCATGTTTTCATGTCTGAAATAACACCTTAACAGGCTTAACAGAGCATGTTTTGTATCATACTCTGTATGTTGAGGATTTTACCTCTAAGAAATCAGCAGGCTGTTAATTCCAGCCAAGCAAGTCTTCAGTGCCCATGTATTATTTTACTGCAGTTACAAGATTCTGAAAGCAGAAAGCCTTGATTTCTGTGAGGAAGCACACAGTTTTGAGGGGATTTAGGTACAGAGTGTCTGTTGACAGTGATCTCAACACAGGATTATGTTTCAGGCTTATGCACCACGTATGGCTTCTATTGCCATGTGTGACTGACAAACAGCGTATCACTTGTACCACGTATTTTTGCTCTAACGGAAATTGTAATGAATTTTAAAGATAATGTTGACCAGATCAGATTTAACCCAGAACAAAACAGAGCAGGAAGATGTAATTCAGTGAGTCAGACCTTGGAGTGTGGTATTTGTTGTCTTGGCATACCACAGAGGTATCCACTGTGGGAGCAGCTACCACACATCAGCAGCGTTGGCTTATCTTCAGGAACATTGAGGTCTCTGGAGCTCAATTTATTTATGATATAGATGTAAAAAACAACATTCCTATGAAAATAGCAAATAAGCTGCTTTATAAAACTTGTAAGTTGTGCTTCTTCTCTAAATTGAATTTCCTTTGGGATAATAAAGTTGCACATCTTTCCAACATCAGCATTTGATAGCAAGTTGTCATGCCAATCCAAATAAGCCAACATGAACAGCTGAGGAAAACACTAATGCAGGGTAAAAGATTAGTGACTTTGTTCAGTTCTAGAGGTGGACTTTTTGGTGGCAGTGCCAGTCCAAATTTAGTGTCCTTTCCAAGTGCTAGTTTCTTACTAGGGAATCCTGAAAGGCCTCTGGAGTGGTGAAGACTAAACTTAATTTTCATTAACAAATACTAACCAAAACATTGGGATTTTTTCTTTGCCAAACTGTGCTGTTCATTTTCACTTATTTACTGCTCTGAACAGCAGCTACCGAATTGAAGTAAATGATTTTCAGTGTCATTAGAGAAATACTGTCCAAAATGAAAGGATGGATACAGGTTAGACACTTGTAACTCAGGTTGCAATTTTCTGACCCTGTCCAAAAAAACCCTTCTGTTTTTGTGAAGCAGCAGTTTGGTGTGGTGTAGGTGCAGCTGTACTGACACAGGTCTCAACGCAGGTTTTAGTCGTAAGCACCTTCAGCTGTGACTTATGCCTGAGCCAATAGCAGGTCATTTTATTTCATATCCTTTTGTCAAGCTATGGTGTGCGTTTATTAACTGAATGGTGACATTAAATATAAATGATTTACCATGACATTCAAGGGATAGCAATAGTCTTAAATGGCCAACACCATGGTAAATGCTTTCTAGTTGATTCAAAAGATCTGGTTGTAGAGTTGATATAGCTGAAAAAGCTATAGCTGATAAAGCTGAAATAGTGTAGCCAGGCAGGGCCAAGGCAGTGATCATCCCCCTGTACTGGGCATTGGTGAGGCTGCACATCAAATCCTGTGTTCGGTTCTGGGCCCCTCACTACAAGAAGGACATTGAGGTGCTGGAGTGGGTCCAGAGAAGGGCAACGGCTGGTGAACGGTCTGGAGCACAAGTGTGATGAGGAATGAGTGAGGAAACTGGGGGGTTTAGTCTGGAGAAGGTAAGGCTCAGGGTGGACCTTATCACTCTCTACAACTACCTGAAAGGTAGTTTTCTTCACAAAGAGAGTGGTCAGGCATTGGAACAGGCTGTTCAGGGCAGTGGTGGAGTTACCGTCCCTGGAAGTATTCATAAACCATGTAGATGAGGCCGTTAGTGACATGGTTTAGTGGTGGCCTTGGCAGTGCTGGTGGAACAGTTGGACTTGATGATCTTAAAGTTCTTTTCCAACCTGGATGATTCTATGATTCTGTGATATTTTACCCACATGGAAAGGTTGTAGGAAGACACAGGGTACTGAAGGTGATGTGTTACTATGAATGCTGCTGAACACAGGCTTTGAGTGGGGTCTGGGTAGGGAAGTCCTTAAATCCAGTTCATAGTAGCCAGGAGAAGGAACAGAGGCAAAAGAAAAGTTACGCTGAGGTTGAGAGCCTTTTAGAAACAAGTACTTTAGTTGCCTAAACAGATCACATCAGTGTGAAAATGCACAGAGCAAGCATACAAATAATTGTGAGGTTTGCCTGTTTTATCATCATTACTTTTCCTCCAGAAAGCCACTGTAATAAACTAGTTGACTGCCATGAATGTTTATTAATTCCTTGAATGTGAGAAAAATACAATTCCTAATGAATGGAAACCAAGGCTTTGTTTCTCAGCTCTGTTCCTTAGTGCCACCAGCCCTTAACTGCAGACCAGAGAGGACCAGGAGGGTTGAGACCTAAAGTAAGATTCTGAAGATGTGGATTCAAGTCTTGGTTCATACTTTGTTCGGTTGATCTCCCCTTCAGCTTGCTGTGCAAGCTTATTTGCTTGCACAAATAATGT
>JANHGB010043943.1:33930-47456 GCA_026283785.1 Coracopsis vasa
CTAGGTAGTGATAATGCAAGTTTTAAAGTAGCTGAAGTATTTTAAAGTAGTTGCAGCTTGCTTAAATAAGTGTCCACATAAGTTCTTTGCTAATTAAATAACACAAGGCAGCAATGCAAGCAGTGGTTTGGTTCATTTTGCTAGAGAAAGCAGTCATTTTATTTCTTTTTTTTTTTCCTGAGCAACCTAAGGGGGCACTTCACTAGCAGTGCTAACATTAAGGTAGCACCAGGCAAGAACCACAGTCAAGAGCAGTGCAAATGCTGCTGTTTTCTTGGTACTACAGAAAAGAAAGATAATAAAACCCATATAGTTTGTGTGTTTTGGGGAGTGAGCTAAGCAATTCAGATACATGCAGATATGTAGCATTGAGATTCTCTTTATGCTCTGTGAAACTTAGAGCAAAGATTGTCAAATACTGTCAAATACTGAAAGATTGTGTGATTGTCAAAAAAATAAAAAATAAAATTGGAAGATACTTGCAACTGAGCCCCTGCATGCAGAGCAAGCTGCCTAAAGCTTCTTGTAACTAACAGCTGCCCAGTAATTTGGTGTCTTGCATAAGTTCCTGTGTCACTCACACTTTTATTTGGCTGTCACTCCTGCATTTTAAATGTCTTTAACGTCAGCCATGGCTGCAATAACACTGGTGTAATCCGAAGGCTCTGGGGTCTGTGCTTATTTAATCTGAGAAATGAAGGCTGGTTGAAATGAGGATGGTGATTAGTAGTATTATTACCTTCAAGTAATAATGAAAGTTTAAAAGCCATGAAACAGTTCTTAAAATTGTATTGGTCCCCTTGGAAGGAGGGGTTTGCTTTCTCACCATTGTGAACATCTTATAAGGGCCTTGTAGGGACAGGACAAGGGGGAATGGCTTTAGCCTGACAAAGGGGGGATAGTGATTAGCTCTTAGGCAGAAGTTCTTCCCTATGAGGGTGCTGAGGCGCTGGCACAGGTTGCCCAAGGAAGCTGTGGCTGCCTCATCCTTGACAGTGTTCAAGGCCAGGTTGGATGGGGCTTGGAGCAGCCTGATGTAGTGGAATCCCCCATGGCAGGGGATTAGAACTGGATGAACTTTAAGGTCCCTTCCAATCCAAACCAGTCTGGGATTCTGTGTCCTCTATATAAAAGGTGCAAGCCACAGCTGTCATACAGAGGAAGTGCTCCATATATTTCATTACAGCAAAATCACTATCACTTGAGGATTATGTTAAACTGCAGTAGTTTATTATCTTCACTAGGTTATGGCCTTCTAATCCCATGGGCTGGAGCTTTGAAAGACAGCATATCTACTAAGGTCTTCCAGTGTTCATTGTAGTGAACATTTTGGTGTTCGTGTAGCATTCATTTAGTGTAACATGTCTTTGCATGTTACTGGTCAGTAGTTTGACACTTGTTTTGTTGATAAATCATTGCTTCTCAATGTTTTGTGTTGTATTTCTCAGGCAGAGTGTGCATTTAGCAGTTCATGCCGAGAACTTCAAGTCTGGAATTGTCAGCGTGAAAGAGATGCGAGATATCTGGTCATGGATCCCAGAGCGGTTTGCACTTTGCCAGCCCCTCTTGCTTTTCACCACTTCGGAACATGGCTGTAGTCTGAGCAGGTAAGGAAAACCTTTCCCTATTCTTCTGCACTGTAGGGCAAAAAAGAGCAACAGGTTCACCGGATTTACAAAAAGGCCATGCCTCATCAGAACTCGATCTAATGAATATTATTTGACATGGAAAGTAAATGTGACAAATTCCTCCTATTGGCTATAGCATTTGACCAGGGTACTTCATATGCCAGGCCATAGCAATTCATTTTAAACTATCCAGGACCAATTGGAAGAGTTGAACCTCCATTGGTTCCCAGCATGTGCTGGTCTGAGACTGGTTCATTCCCCACTGGGTATGAATGGTTTAATTCAGCGGCTGCTCAACAGGTTCTTTTGATAGATAACCACAACTGATCCAGAGAGTAAGGGTAATGGAAACTGGCAATTCCTCTACCAATGAATCGGATTGTTGTTATTTTTAAGGTGGGATAAACTAGGTATGAGTTCTCCTTGCACTTGACACAGAAGACTGTAATCCTATAGCTCATAATAATGACTTTGACATCTGCAGCCGAGGTGCTGAGGTGGGGAGTGGTCTGCTGTGCCATCCCCATGTGCCTGTGAGAAAAAGCAGAAGCAAGCAAAGAAAACACATCATAATTATTTTCTATGAAAGCCAAAAGCTCTTCAAACACAGCCATCAGTCCTCAGGACACAACTTCCTTTAGGTTATCTTCACTCAAAATGCTGTGAAATGCCCGTTGTGATAGATAGTCTTCAAGTTATTCTGCAAGAGGCATAAACAACTGTACAGAGAACAGAGTAGAGGAGAACTACTTGATAATACTTGTTTACACTCAACTCATATTTACAGTGGACTGTAGAAAGCATTTGCAGGAACATGCTTAGTTTTCAGATGGCTTTCTTGCCATGCCATCAGCTGGAGGCGGAGGAGGTGCATGACCTTAAGGAAGAGCACAACTGCAGGTGGTGGTAGTTGAGTGCTCATGTTCATGAACTCTGCACTTCAGGTTCTATTCTCACAGCGAGGGACATGAACCAACTCTTCTCCTCATCAAGACCACAGCAAAAGAGGTAAGTGAGGTAAAAGACAACTGGTTCATTTAGGGATTAGGCGCTTATTTAATGCTGTATTGCAACATGCCACTGTTAAAATGAAGAAGCAAGAGACCTGAAATTGCTTGGGGAAGGGAGGGGGTTGTTTGGGTTTTTTTTTTAACAATACCTGTTTTAAGTGGTTCCATTTATCAATTATGGGACTATGTTTTCATGGGTAAATCTCATAAACAAGGTCTTGGTCAGCTATTCTTTTTCTTGTAAGCAGTGTGGGATAAGGGACTAGAGTAACTCATTTTGCTCTTGGACAGACACTTAATTGCAGATTCAGAGGGAGAGGCTGAGGAATTGTGTTAAGAAACTCATGATTCATAGAAGATGTTTTCATTTTCTCTAGCATATGAGGAGAGAAAGTAGCCACATTTAAATAGTATAAATAATACTGGACTACATAATGTGGAAACAAAAGCTTTAGCTTCATCTTATTCTTGTTTGAAAAAACAAAATAAATCACAAAAGCTCTGAGAACCTGAGGAGTGCACAGAGGTGCTTTATCTAATGAGGGTTGGTTCTCTGCTCTGCTGTGCATAACAGTGTTGGACAGCACCATGTAAAACATTAGCTTCGTCTCATGCTTCTTTAGAAAACAAAAATGCATTAATCAAGAAAGCTTCCCAGAGCCTTCCAAGAAGTGCCCAGGGCTTCTTGTAATGAGCATTGGTTGTCTGCACCGCTGTGCACGAGTTACACATGTTCTGTGTATAACCTCAGGCTCTTATTGCAGCCTCTGGGCTTATATTTCTGCTTATGTTCCTGCAAGATCGCTACCCATAAAACAAGCACATTTCTGGTCTTACTTGCATCTACCTAATGCTAATGCTTCAGACTGTTTCATAGGCCGATGTGCAGTTTCTGGTCATCCCAGGCCTGCGCTGGCATGCCAGTGACTTACAAAAAGGGAAAATGTTTATTTATGGCTTTGCTTCTTGTCCTGGGGATTGTCAAAAGTCCAGCCTTGTAAGTGGTGCTGGGTTTTATAGTATGGTTCATTTCTTACCCCTAAAAAACCCAAAGATATTCCTAACAAACAAACAAACAAAAATAGAAGAAAAATATGGTGTGTTTACTTGTGAGTTTTGTTTTTTTTCAAAGGATTACATTCATCCTTTATTCATACGCCTGTAGTTACATTTTTAGAAAGAATAAAATTTGCCGTCACATTTTCCAGCTCTCACATGCTCAGGCATATCGGATTAAATAGAGTTCCAGGCATCTTTTTTGTTTATGCACACAATTTTCCTCTATGAAGAACCTGCTCTTCAGTAATTCTGTTCTAGGAGATCTGCTTGTAAAGCTGGTGAGGGCTAAACAGCAAACGTGCTTGAGAACAAGTCTGTTTAACCAATGTTTCTGTAAAAGAACCCTGCTGCAGGGTTGCTTTTATCCCATTTTCAGAGCTTCCTTGTTTGGTCTGTGTCCACTTGACAATTATGCTTATTGCTGGTAGCAAGAAATCCTTGTAGTGCAAACAAAAGACTCCACAGAAAAGCTCAGCCCTCCAAAGCTGTTTTTCTTTATTGGAAACTAGTGAGCCCCATGCTGTCTGAATAGGCTGCTTAAAATATCTGAGCTAGTTCAGCATTGGCTTAGCTAAGCTGGTTATAACCTCCAGTTTGGAGAAAGCCAGGACTGGTTTTCATGACCAGAAAATATTCAGGCAGAACAGCTCATACTGTAACTTGTGACAATACTGTTGCTTTGGACGCCAAACGGAGGAAGTAGAGTCAGGCCTTACAAGTTTGGAGTCATTTGTGGTTTGGTACCTGGTGTTATGGTAGATCATTTCTCCTTTAAGGGCTCAGAGATATGAAATAATTTATAAAACTCTTGGGATTTAAGGGTACCCACCGGTGGATTAAAGCAGTTTAAATCTATTGTGATATAAGTACTTGTGCTGCCTTAATCCACTGATGCAGAGGTTTTGAAAATAAAGCTAAAATCAAACCTTCAGTTCTGGACTCTAAAATATTTGCATAAGTTGGTTTACCAGACTTTCTCCTTCAGTAAAAGCCTCATGACCAAGCTGTTTGTGCTAGGTCTGTGGTGCTTATCTGTCCACCGACTGGAGCGAGCGCAGGCGAGGAGGGAGCACGCTGAGTTTCTTTGGAACGGGGGAATGCTTTGTGTTTAGGGTGAGTAAAATTTCATCGAATTACCCAGTAGAACAGCAGAGCCTCTGTAATGGTGTGAATAACTCTTATTTCCCTTCCACTTGAAGAGGCTGGATTCTATGCCCTCCTAGTTTGCAAAGTTTCCTGAACTCTTAACATGAAGGAGAAAATCTTCTAAGGTTTCTGTAACCCTTTTTCTTCCCTTGCACAGAATAGTTTCTTAAAAGATGTAATAAAGTAGCTCAGAAAATAGTGCCTCATGCCTTCAGTCACCTAAAAAGCAAAGGTATAAAGAAAGAAAAAAAACCTGCACTAAAAGGCAGTTTCATGGAATCCCAGACTGGTTTGGGTTGGAGGGGACCTTAGAGCTCTTCTAGTTCCAAGCTCCTGCCACAGGCAGAGACACCTTCCACTACACCAGGTTGCTCCAAGTTCCATCCAGCCTAGCCTTGAATGCTGTCAGGGATGAGGGATCCCAGTTTGATCCAATCTTTACTACTAATTGTGCAAGTGGAGTCTGAGGGGCTTGAGCGTACTTTGCTGTGCATAGCTCTCTGTGTAGTGCATGTGCACTAACTAAAGTGTTGCTTTTCTCTGCCCCTATGCAGCTGAAGCCAGAAGTGGAACGTTACGAATGGGTGATCATAAAACACCCAGAACTGGCCAAGCCTGAGTCAGAAACAGAAAATCACACCTCACCAAGTTCCAGCACCCTCTCTTCCAGCAGTGCCCCATCACACTCCTCAGATCACCTTTCTCCCTTCTTAGCAGCCCGGCACTTCAAGTTGCCTTCCAAAACAGCCTCCATGTTCATGGCTGGCAGCAGTGAATGCATCATTATAGGTAAGTCAGTGTAAGAATCTGAGCATATGTCTTACCAGCTCTTCCCTTAGATACAAGAGTTCACCCGTGTTTGCCATATTTGTAATTCAGATCACTACAGTTAGAGATAGGAGTGGCCAAAACCTGGTATTATTACCCAACAGAAATTTTCTGTGGGAAAACTTGCATATCAGGAACTTTAGGGGAAGATAATAACTCATAGCTTTGAGCAGAACTGTACCTTCACAGTGCCTAATTCATGATGAGAAATAGTTTTTGAAGGGGAACTTACTTTGCCCTGAAGCTTTTGAAACGTGGGGTAAACTATAGAACATGGTCATACTTCTGGAACTTTATTGGATCTGTGGTGCTGCTGACTTTGGCAAAAGCCTGCTTAATAATGTGGTCACCTAAATGGGATTTACAAGGAATGGGTATAAAATCATAGTTGTCCTTTTCCCAAAAAGCTTTACTTGACGCTTGTTGAAACAGCACCTAGCCTGCTGATCTCCTCTAACATCAAGTGTTGGCTGATTTCGCATTTAGCAGCACATGCTCTAATCAACTCTGACGTGGTTTGCAGTAATTTAGAAGACTAAGCCTATGCTGTCACTTACTGATTTTGTTCTTCTCCCACCTTTAATTTTTGACTGCAAACACAATTCTTTTTTTTTTTCTTTACTGGAGGGAAAATATGCAGTTGGTAACTTCCAACATCCTCCAGCACTGAAAACCAAACCTGAAACACAGGCATTTGAGTCTTGTTCTTACTGACTTGCATTACTGGCTTTTTTTTTTATTAAAAAAAGAAAAATCCAGTTCTGATGGTGTGCATTGCATAAAAGCTGTGCATTGGATCATACCTGTTACAGCTGAGATGGCAAGCAAACATCACTTAGGGCTTCCAGTTGTTCCCATGAGAAAAACACTTAAGTCTTTTTTTGTTAAAGCAGTTTTGCATGCTAAGAAGCGCAGAGACCCACTTACACTTATCTTTGTCTTCTTGCAGGAGGTGGTGACGGCCAGGCTCTTTACCTCGATGCAGATCTGAACCACGGAAGAACCAGCCACTGCAATACCTTCAATAATCAGCCATTGTGCTCTGAAAGCTTCCAGATCTCTCTCTTGGAGGTGTGGGGCTTCTTGGACACCATGAATGGTTGACTGTCGTTAATCAACTAGTTTTTCAGTTGATCTAGGATTCCCAAGGCAAATTCTAATGCAGGAGCCAAATTAGAACACAATTGCTGCTGGGGTCAGTGTTTTTTAGCCATTACTAAGTGGTGCACTTGAGTGCAGGGCTTAGTTGTTTACTCTTATTTTGTTTAAGACAGGTCAAGGTGAAGTAATGTATCTGATTGATTAAGTCCTTTGCTCTTTACCTCTAAAGATCTGGATTCGGGTCCTGTTAATAGATAAAATGAAAATGTAATAATTTTAAACCATCCTAAATGGATACAAGTCCTTATCAAAAGGGTAGGTTTGTAGTTTGATGCAACTCCTCAGAGGCCCAGAGCTGGCTGAGGTGTACTGTAGAGCTATGTGACACTGGCACCAGTACCTGGCTTGAGCCAGTACTATCAAATGTCTGCTCACAGGGAACATTGATGACCTCAGATTTGATGTAGAACAGTAGCTCATGAAATCACTGCCCTACTATAAGTAGGGATTGTGCAGACAAATCAGCAGCATTTTGTTAGTTCTGAAAGCACTCAATTCCCACAAGAACCATGATTGCTCATTGCCCTTCTCCTTATACCTGAAACCTGGACACATTCCAGTTGCATCTGTTTGAGAAGTCTGCTTCTGAGAAAGGCATCCAGACTGGACAACCATATCTCAAAGGCTTGATTTTGTTTACATTACTATTCCATATCAGTATAGTGACTTCAGACTAACTAATGTACCAGGCAGCTGAAAGCCAGAGCGGTGCTCAGAAACTTCCCTTTCTTCATCTTTCCTGGAAGCTGAGATGGAGCTTTAAATCTGAGAATAACTGCTGATATCCCTACATGTTTGGGAAATTGGACATTGTGGTACAGAAGCTTAATGCTCTCCCCACAAGTAAATGAAGGGAGGTGGGAGGAAAATCCTCTGTGTAATGTTGTTCTGGGAGTGGACAAGCTTCCCAGGAGAACTCTAGGTGACACTGTTTCTCTATATCGTGAGTCTTCCCAGTGATGGTATCCTGAAAAAGATAACACTTTTGGCAGCAATGTTCTGGCAGGTTTGGGATGATGCAAAGAGGCTTTTGCTCATTCCTGAGAGTTCATACAGCTCTCTCAAGCATGCTTTGGGCATGGGATGTCTGTAGGTAACGGCTCTGTGTCTTCATTTAAAACTTGTGGTATCTGCTGTAGAACAACCCAAAGCACAAGTCCATAAACATTGATGGTAGTCCCGAGCATAACAGCAGGATGCTCTCAAAGCTTCAGTGGGTAATTTGCTAGTACCACCACAGGTAAAATGAAGGGAAGGAGGAATTTTTTTTTTTTTTTCCTTTAGCAGTTCAGCCTAAAAAATTGCTTTAGAGTAGGGGAAATGTGATTACTTGAAGTTCATTTATAGTGATAAAATCTCAGTGAGGCTGGACAGGGTCATGTCAACATTGAACGGTGGTGTGAGTCTTGTGTTGGCTTATTTAGCTTTCCATCAGTGAAAACACCAAATGTCTTGGTAAAGTGTTGCCTTTTGTGAAGCACTTGAACAAACTTGGCAAAAAATGTGATTTTTTTCTTCAGGTGCTATTTTAAACTGTTGTCAAAATAGCTTTGAAATATCAAACTGCACGTATAACAGTTTAAGATATCTTTTGCACCACATATATTTGCAGTTAGATTATTTCACCCTGTTTGAGTCAGCACTCGGCCTCTCTTTCTTTCCCACTGTGTGAGTTCTGTCCAGCTGTCTTTTCAGAGGTTTACCATAAGTTTAACTAATCTGCAAGGTATAATTCAGTTATATTTAATGTATTTTGATGGGGAAGAACTCAAACAGTCATATCTGGCTTTTTACAAATACTGGCTAATGTTGCCTTCTGTTATATTTTCAAAGCTAGCTGTTATCACTTTGCACTTGCTAGGACCCCACAAGCTTCCTCAGACACAAGGAATCGAACAGAGAATGTAGCCCATTTAGCGGAGTCTCTTCCATAGATGTGGGATTTCAGGTTTGTCTGTATCTCCTCTCTGTGGAGCTTGTCTGAGGTGCCCTTGAAAACCCCAAATACAATAGCATTAATTTTCAGCTTGTTAAGCTGTCAGATTCCTTCAAGCTGTTGGCAGGACTTGTTGCACTTGGAATGAATAGGTTTTATATGGAAAATCTCTCCTGCAGCTGGCAGTGATGATGGGGTTTTCTCTCCCCATCTCTGTGGGATGCAGCTATGTCAGTGAAACCTGAGTGCTGTACCATGCTTTAGGCCATATCTGAGAAACACTGTTCCTTTCCCTGCGCACAGGAGTTTGGGTGTTTAAAATCAGAAATAACTCATGGTTACTCAGAAATTCAGTGAGGATCCAAGGAGCAGCACTGAAAACAAGTGAGGTTTGGGCAGCTGAGGCCTGGGTGTCTTTCACAAGTCAGTCACAGGCTTCAACTCAGCTTCCCTTTGGCAGATCAGCCCAACTTCTGACCCCCAAGCAGCAAAGGTCCACAAAAGAGCCCTTTTTGGCAGCGTGTCTAGACAGCCAACCAGTCTTTCACATGGGTCTTAAAGGTAAATCTTCATTCTAAAGTAAGACATTACTGCACCGTGTCTCTCTCTGTGTGCTTGGGGCACACACTGAGCCCAGTGAGCAGTGACCTCTGTGAGTTTGCAAATCCCAGCAGGGAGTAAAAGGCTTCATGGGTGACCCTCCTCCTGCTGCCTGTTGGGATTCATATCAGGATTCATATCAGTTGTGAGGCACACGTCACAGGGATGGTTTAATTTGATACAGCGCTCCCTTGCTTCAGGCATCCTGCAGCACTAGTACGTGTGGTTTAATTCATTCCTTTAGCAAGAGGAGTTGTAGGATGCTATCTCACCTTCACACAATCCTTCTGTTCAGTGAAAATGGATATTCCTTTTCTTGTGCAAATCCCCATTATGGTTGTGAAACATCTTAGAGGAACAGCAGTCTCTTTCCAGTTGTTTTCTTTCTGTAGTTAACAGTTGTCACTGACCAAGTGCATATCAAAGTTCGGGTAATTAAGCCAAGCATTTGTGTAACATGCAGAACTCTTTGATGTGGAGACCACAAACTGGTTTTTAAGACAACGACTACAATGGGCACCTTGTCAGAAAGTTCATGTTATCTCAAGTACCCCATGAAGTGCTTTAGTCACCTTGTAACTGAGAACAACTGTTTGTAGTCCTTGTTTGTAGTCCTGCTGGCAGCAGTGACAGCATCAGCTCCTGCAGTCCTGCAGGAGAGCGTTTGCTTTCCTGAGAAGCCATTTTTGCTTTGTAATGTTCTCCTGAAGGCAGAAAAGGCCAGAAACTCCTGACATCAGAAACTGATTTATTGTAAATGGCATCTGAGCTGTTTCCAGGCCACAGAATTTTTCCCAGCTCTCAGCCAGGCTGGACAAACTTCATCACTGCACCCAAACTGTCATTCCTACAGATCATGCGCTTTGACACGCTCCCTTTTCAGATGAAGCGTTAATCAGCCTCCTGTTAATAGAAGCCAGTTAACAGAGGAAAGGGGGAAACTCTGATCTCCTCTGTGTGGAGATAACTGAACACAAATTGGAGGGGCAGGAGCACTGCTCTTTAAAGAGTCCAACTTCATGTCAATGATATCTGTGTTTAGCCATGGCCGGGTGGCACTTGCAGATGGATCAACTGCTGGGGTGTGTGTGCACTGAAATTGTGTATTTTGTCCTTGGAAATCCATCCTCATTTTTGATGGGGAGTGATCTTCTTTGCCCGCCATAGACAGTGGTGCCACGTCCAGTGGGGACCGAGGGCTGGCCCCTGCAATGCACATCTAGAGTGCGATTGTTGGATAGATCAGAGGCCTGGGCACCTGGCTCTTAATGGTGAGATGCCTTTCTGCCTGTCATGAATTTCAGACTTTTTATAGTTGAGATGAGTGTGTGCAGTATTTGGGGTGATGTTTGTCTTCACGTGAGTGGAGTTGTGCTGCTGAATTGGTTTTCCACCCTATCATTAGAATCACTGCCATATGTCATGGTATTTTTGTCACTGTGCAGAATCTTGGATTGTATTAAAACATGTTTGACTGTGGAGACTGCTGACTCTCCTTCATTCTCTTATTTTGCTTCCTGTAGACCTCATAGCAAAAGGCATGTTGAAACTGAGACATAAACCTTGGGGCATATGTTCTCTCACATGAATTCCTCACTGCAGTGAAGCAATTATACAGTTTCTGACCATTTGAAGAAACCTCACAAGGATTCCACCAAGATGACATACCAAACTGACTGTAAAAAAACTTAGATTGATAGATTCTGAAATATGCTTTTATCCCTTTGGTAGGACCAGAGAGCATGTTTAGCCCCAGCCCAGCCTGGGCTGAAAATGCCTATCGCCAGCAGTGTTTAAGATCAGATTGAACAGGGCTTGGAGCAACCTGGTCTAGTGGCAACCTGCCTGTGGCAGGGGGCCGGAACTGGATGAGCTTTAAGACACCTTCCAACCCAAACCAGTCTGAGATTGTGTGATTCTATGAAACGGAGCTTAGAAGTGTCTTCTGACCACCAGCACTTGTAAATTGTAGATCAAACCAGCAGTACCGTTGCATCCTCTGCATCTAAATGCTGTCGACTCACCTGCAGCCCTGGCACCTGTGCCAGCACCCATGGGGCTGTGGCTGCAGGAGGCAGCTCCACCAGGGAGCGGCTTGTTTAAGACTAGGATTTTTTTGTGCCTCTTGATGGCTTGGTTTTAACCCGGATTTCTTCCTTGCCTGTGTCCCTGAGAACAATGTGGATGCTTTTTGCCGTGGTTCAAATGAGTGTTTCTAGTTAGCAGTGCAGGTTTCAACCATTGTTTCTGTTACTTAAGCCAAGACTTTGCCAATGCCTGAAACTTAAGTGTAAGACTTGTGGGAACTACAAGAATGTATTGGTTGTAGGTGGAGGGTATCAGGATACTCTGAGCCTTTGGAACATGCCCACACACAATGACCAAGGAAATTAAAGGTAGAATTCTTGGGGTTTGAGTGAAAATCCTGCCAGGCAAAAGCAAAATAAAGCCACCACAGATACCCCGACAAAAAACGCGAGGCCTCCTGTGCCTGTTCCTGTGTTGTTCCCAAGAGCAAAGCTGTGCTCTAAGGCAGTGCCATGTGGAAAAGGGGAATTGCTGAGCCTGTGAGAGCGATTCTCAGCCTGGTTTCCAGCCAGCTCTGCGCTGCCAGGTTGCAGGTTCGCTGCAGAGCCCGTGGCCACTAGAGGTTCCCCTCGGCCCACTCCTCATCTTCGGCCTTTCTCCACTACCCAGGCAGCCGCTCCTCGAAGCCAAAAGTCCCAGAAGTTAAACATTACCAGGTTGAGTACTGGGAGAGATGAGAGATGAAAAGGGGGTATGAATAGGCTTTCTTCACTTAAATTCCAAAAGTGAGCTTAGCATTAAATACCATAAACCACAATCTTACAACTACCTTAAAGATCTTAAACTTAACAAACCAAGGCACTCAGTAGCAGGAAAATGTGTCTGTGGGATCTGGAGGAGCTGAGCAGCAAGCACAGGCTCCTGGTTCTGAACCTGGCAGCTACTTTAAACTAGATGACTGGAAAAACGTGTAAACGAGGCCCTCAGTGACATGGTTCAGTGGTGGCCTTGGCAATGCTGGGGAATGGTTGGCCTTGATGATCTTAAAGGTCTTTTCCAACCTGGTTGATTCTATGATTTGATGATTGCAATGATTGCACCAAGTAGTGAGAACTCTTTATCATTCCTGTAGGGCTTGGTTATGAGAGAGTTAATGGGTGATGTCCCACAGGGCTGGTGGTTCATAATGAAGCTGGAGGAGCCTTAACTTCTGGAAGGGGAAGGCTGTCCTCCATCCTGCCACGGTGCTGTGGCATGAAGAGAGCAGGGTGCTCACCAGTTGTGGCTTTTCTCCTGGGGCTTCTCTGGACAGTCTTGTCTGTAAACATGACACAGATCCCTGCTTCGCTGGGAGAGGTTTTGTAACCAGCTGATGGTACAACACTGCTTCTGGCAGCAAACCTAGAGGAGTTCTTGCCTTTTAAGGTGCCCTGTTGGTGTCTCTAGACCTGCCTCACTCTCCGTTTTCCGAAGCACTGCTGTGGGTGGCAGAGCCTCTGCCCCACCAGCCCAGAGGGTTGTGGCTCAATTGGTGCCTAAGGTGGCTTCTGACACTGTTTTTAAATCACATAAAGGGCTGCTCAGAGGAACTGGATCCAGACTGGAGCTGGGCAGAATTTGAGGATGTTCAGCTCCTGGTCTGCTGAGCTGGTTGGTGCTGGTTTCTCTTGTGCAAATGTAGATTAGGTGCTAGGACTGTTGATGCTGTCTCTGAACCTGGGTGCACATTACCCAGCTGCCAACACAGCTTCAGTTCATTGCTTGCTTGGTGAGACACCTACCTTGGTGTGGTTAAATTGTCCTCCAAAATGAAGAGCTGTGCCCTGCACATGCCTTTCACTGGCAGGGTTTCTAACTAGTTTCTGACTGGATTTGTCATCCGCCAGGTAAGTGGGTCTGCATCCCCAGAGTGTGAGCAGCAGGTTGAGGGAGGGGATCCTCCCCCTCTTCTGCACTCTGGGGAGACCCCCCCTGCAGTCCTGATCCAGCTCCAGGGCAACAGCACAAGAGGGATGTGGAGCTGTTGGAGAGAGTCCAGAGGAGGCCACGGATGTGCTGCGAGGGCTGGAGCAGCTCTGCTCTGGAGCCAGGCTGAGAGAGCTGGGCTTGTTCAGCCTGGAGAAGAGAAGG
>JANHGB010043946.1:5702-34462 GCA_026283785.1 Coracopsis vasa
GCTGCAGCTTTACTGACATGTTTTGTTTCTTTCACAGGGCTGCTGGCTATATAATGTCTATGTTGTTCTACCCAGTCATCACCTTCATCCTCATTGCAGTTTGTATTTCCTACGGCGCTGTGACAGCTGTGTATCCAGTGTGCGACTCAGCCGGAAGTGTTTGGCAGCAGCACCGGGGCGGAGCCGGAAGGCGGGTGTGAAGCCGGCGGAGGTGACGCACTCTGCCAGGCGCTGGCGGGCGGGGCCAGGGCCGTTGAGGAGGCGGGAGGGGCGGCCGCGCGGTGGGTCCCTGTGAGGGGCAGAGCTCGTGGTGCTGCGCCTGCGCTTTCGTGCACGGAGGTGTAACTGGCAGCGCAGGGGAGCCCGGGGTGGGCGGCTGGGTTTCAACGTGTGGCACCAGCAGTCCGTGGGGTGTGTTGAAACTCCAGGTGTTGTTTCACAGTGTTCTATTGATGAATGAGAAGTTGGGGCAAATCATGGTGATGGCGAACATGTTGTGTGTTTCCACTGTGTTTAATGAGGCACCCGCTCAGAATGGGAGCAGAACTTCACTCAAAAGCAAACCAGCTCGGGTTCTGAGTGTCACCATTCCACATTTAGAAGAAAGTAACATAGGAAGGCCTCCGATTTTGTGTGCGCCCAGAGCTCAATATGTTGATCAGAGAGCAGAGCCCTCCATGCTGCCCTGAGACCTTTGGGGATTGCTCCCGGGAGAATTCCCTGGAAAAGCATGAGGTAATGGGCTCCTCACAGGTTGGCATGCGGATGATCTGGAAAAGAGCTGCGACTGTTTTCTCCAGGGTGAAGCGCAGCAGGCAGTGCCTGTGGGCATGCCTTTGATGTAGATAATGAAAAACCTTTCACAAAGGCCTCTGATTTGAGTTTTGAAGAAAAGCCCAGGATATGCCCATTGAGTTATACATTCCTCCTGGAAATCTGAAATCCTGTGTGTTCTATCTGCCTGGTGTTACATAGCTGGAAACAAAGAGAGCAGTATGTGGCACGCAGGGCGGGGTTGTGTGAAGCTGGTCCCAAACAGTGAGGGCTGAGGTAGCAGTCCACTTCCCACAGCTGTACCTATGTTGAAATATGGCTAAACTAATCCAGGTGTGAAGGCTCCAGCTCCTGATGTCTGCTGTCTGCTGTCTGCTCTGTCTGCTCTGCCTCTGGTGTACACATACTGAGTTAGTCATGAATCTACTCTCATTTTACATACACCATTACCTCGTTTACTGTGCCATCTTCACTCATGAATCACTGTAAGACAGCATTCACTTCACAAAGGATTGAAGCAGCTTGGACTACTTTTCCTCTTACTACGGTCACCACTCCCACAGCACATACTGGAGCATATGTTTAACTGTTCTTCAGCAGCTGTGGCATGGTAACCTGTGGCTAAGAGGTGGTAGCAGGTAGGTGAAGGACAGACATGTTTCAACATAATAAGAAGTTCTTTACTGTGAGGGTGGTGAGACACTGGAACAGGTTGCTCAGAGAAGCCATGGATGCTCCTGGCAGTGTTCAAGGCCAGGCTATATGGTCTTTGAACAACCTGGTCTAGTGGAGGGTGTCTTTGCCCATGTCACGGGGCTTGGAGCTCGATGATCTTTAAGGTCCCTTCCAAGCCAAACCATTCTATGATTCTGTGATGTGCTTCTGACTTGCAATTTATCTAGTGCTAATATTCTCAAAGAGTTCCTTTTAGACAGCTGCTACATGTTTCTGCCCTTCTGATAGAGTTGTGGAAGTGGTGAATTTTACTGGTAGAACTTCTGGGGAGTCTGCACTGCAAGCCGTGAATTAATCTATGTTAATGGAAGCAACCTTGTTTATAGCACATCCTCCCTATAGAGTTGCATTGACAACAGAGGGATGTGCCATCAGATAAGTGTAATGTTGAAGCACACACTAAGCATACATCAAAAGCTCTCATTTCAACAGAAAAGCATTCCTTTGTTTCTTTGTCCATCATGTGATTACTTTTGAATGACACATGCAATCAACAAACACTGGAATGTTTTCTGAAAGTTTGGAATTGAAGAACAACGCCCTATTTTGGTAAAAATCAGTAAACTAGAACAAGAGTAGGGGAGACACGTAGTGCTCCTGGCAGCTGCTTGGCAGACCTAGCAGCTCAGAACAACTCTGTAATTTTCCTGGCAGTTGCTAGCATTTCATTCTAACTACTTCCATCTCAGTTCCAGTTCGAGTATGTTGACGCCCTGAATAATTTATTTCCTACAGAAGAAAAAACAATACAAAAAATGGGAGGAAGTGATTATGAGGGAATCAGTCTTTGACAGAAAGGAAATAGATGGCATGAAATGTAAGCACCTGGAGAGGGTTACAAGAGGTCTCTGATGTACAAAAGGATGAGAGCTGAGTACATGGGGATTTAGAGGTAACAGGCAGGTGGTGTGTAGTAATGAACTTGGGCACACAAACTTAACGAGGGCATGTCTGCCGGAAATGCCATCTGCCTGAGGTAGTACTATCAATCCAATATTTCAGCAATTCAGTGAAAAACGTGCAGGATAGGTATAACCAAAAAGTGAAGATCTAGTGGTGCACATATCTTGTTCATTCATAGAATTTGAGGAATTCCAAACCCCTTAAAAGCTAACAAAAGTAGATACAGGAGACTGGGAAGACCTAGGCAAGGTTGTGTAACATTTGGCTGGAAGTGAAAAGGGAACAGAGCTTCAAGGGAGTCCTCAGGAAATGTATCTACCTGCAGGAGACTGTAGCTTAATAAAAGAACCTTTCAGAGTGTTGCTGCTGCTATGGAGGGTTCGCCATTTTCGGCAGCAGAAGTAGGATCAATGAAATGCAAACTGGAGGGCGAAAATAGAGTTCATAAAAAATTAGTAAAGTCAAGAAAAGGTAGAGGATGATAAGTGACTATCCCACTACCTGCGTCAAGGGGAAAAACAAGGAAATTAGACATCTAAATACATTTTTTAATGTTTGGCCAAGGCTCTTTGCAGGACTTGAGGGACTCTGGGGTTACTGATGAGGAGGGCTGAGAGACAACCTGTAAGAAGCTCCTTTTTTTCACTGCAAAAAAGTTTTCAGTCCTCTAGCCTTTTCCATCACTATGTCCCTTAGCTAATACTGAACACTTTACTGGGTTAGCTTACTGATGCCCATGTGTATCTTGCTTTGATTCTGCCTGTCCTGCTTCAATGCCTCCAAGTACAGTGGCATGAATGTGGGCAGTGGGAGAAGACTTTGCTATTCTATGATTCTTTATACCCTACTGAGGTGCTCTGTAGACAGCGTGAGTCTGACAAAATGAAAGAGATGATAATGCTAAATAGTCAATATAGTAGAGATATTTTAGAAAAACCTATGAAGGAAATAAAAATTACTTGGGTTTCTTCCTTCTCTCCTGTTCTGGGTGCTAAAACTTGGACTAGTTAACTTGTAATGTTTCTTGGTTCCTTTTTCTGTTTCTACTACAAATTATTATCTGTAGCAAAATATATTGTGCATTATATATCTCATATATATGTATATAAATGTGCATTTATTATAATATATATATTAAGATTTGCTGTCTCGGTTTTATGGGGAATTTCCTGAGCTCATGACTAAACTGATCAAAATTATTTATCATCTAATATTTTCCAGACATTTAAAAACTACATCAACAAAAGCAAGCAGTATAAATCAATGTTTCACTATTAGAATAGCTTATTAGTAACGTGATGTTATTTAATTATTAAATCATGTATAGCCATAAAAAACTGGGAGACAAAAATTGCCATACCACTTTTATTATTTAAAGTTATTTTCCAGTTGACCAAAATTCACACAGATTTGAAATCTGTAAAAAATAAAACCAAATAATAATAATAAAAAAAATTAAATTGCCCATAGGTTTTCATTGTGATCTGAATGTTAGGTATATTCTAGTTTTAAAGGTGCAAATGATTGTCTATCATAAGTTTTGTTTGTTCTTCTATTCCTTAATTTTTGCCTGAAAATTATATGGAAAAAGCTTTCAGCTATAGGCTTAAAGTGGTAAATTCTTTTTGAGTTTTAAGGAAAATAGACTAAATTGTGACACTTTTAAAGTGGAAAATCAGTATTAAAATAAAAGTAAAATAATTTTAGAATTTGTAACTGTGATTATGAGCAAGAGTCTGTTGAAACATTTAAATTCACACAAAGTAAAATTGGAAAGTATTAATTCAGTGAACAAAGGTCATGAAGTTCTGGAAGCAAGTAGCTTTTTGATATATAATCCAGCTCATTGCTGCCTCATCTGGCTTTTTAGGAAATCAGTTTTCCCAACACTTTCTAAATCTGGTAAATTTAAATATCTGTAGCATGCTAGATAGAATGCTCAGGACACAGGGGCGTGAGACGCATTTATGCAGATTTCATTGCTAACTCAGCTCAGGGGCTTTACCAGCCTCCCCAAGTGTTTCCTCTATCAGGGAGCATTCGCTCTGAGTTAACGGGGCAAACGTCTGATGAGCCCCCTCTTCAGAAGGGTGTGCAATGGACTAACAACCAATTTAACCATTGTGAGCAGGGCTGGGTTGAAAAGGGTCTGGTCCACATAATGATGGTGCACTCAAATGTAAGGATGCAACTACAGTAAGTGATGGTTTAAAATGTAAACTGCAGGCATAAATACTTTTTAGATATGTTCAGGTTACTTTGGGAATTATTAAACCTCTGATGTAGAGATGATACTGCATTTCCAGAATACCTGTGGTACTGAACTTTTATTCACACACCAGAATGAATGAAAGACAAGATGGGAAACATGAATGGAACAGAATGGGAATGTACAAGCAATGCAGTTTTGATCTTCTGGGAGTATAATTTCCAAGTAAATCATGAGAGGCATGCATGCCCATCTAAACCAGGGAAGTTGAATCTTGAAAGTGTCTTCCAAGTTTTTGCTGAATTGGTAACAACGGAGAACAATTACCTATATTGCAGCACTGAAATTTCAGGGTATATAAAGACATTTGACCTGTTCTAATATGCATAAAGGATTTATGTATCCTTCGGGTATAAAGAGGTGCCTTTGACTTCTACACCTAATTATGGAATACATCAAAAAAAGTCAGCCAAGAAGATACTATTTCTGATTCTAGTACATGAAATTTATGTTTGACAGTTTTAAAATGTCTGTGTAAAGAAACATGTAATTTATTACTGCCCCCAGGCACTAGGAGATTTATGCACTAAAAGTTTCACACAGGTTTTGCTTGACTTTTGCTGTACAGTTCATGCAAAACATATGTATTTCTAACGACAACTTCTAGCTTACATTCTTTTAAAATAGTCCTGCATTTCAAGAGTTAAATGAACACATTTCTCTGATATTTATTCATTTTTATTTACAAAACTTTACAAGTATATAATTTTATATGTATTTGTGTTTATAAATAATTTCCAATAAATAATAAATACATTAATATACAAAAATATGTTTCAAATCCATATTTATTTTCCTGATTTTAACAATAGTATATGTTATCAAAAGATAAAATTTAACTGACAGCTTCTTTCTGTGTCATTGGTTGGTTCTTTAGAGGGTGAAAATAGAAATGGCAAAGCTCAGGAATGTATTTTGCTTGAATTGTGTTAAATCCAGTTCCCTTTTTTATTTATCGGGAAAATGAGTTTCTCAGTGAAACTATGACCCTCTGTGATGCCTCTTCTTTGGCTTTTCCTGCAGCTGAAGCTGGGTGCATTTCTGCAGGAGCTGAAGTCTGTTCTAAAGTTTCTTCTTAATGTAAATGAAAAAGTCCTTAAGATCTAATTTGTATATTGTAGAGCTGATATTAATAAATATCAGACATGTTGAACAGCTACAAGAACTGCAAAGCCAAGAAAACATGTCAGCTTCAGCCACCCTTGGAACCTGATTGGCAGCCACAGCTCCATGTGAATAAAATCTTTGTTATTTCAGCACTGACCTCCTGGGTTTCCTGGGCTCTATAAATAACTAAACATCAGTCCTAACACTGAAATCAATCTGTATAAATTGAAATCAGCCTGCAAAAGAGACAAGGGACTGAAAAGAGGACATGTAAAGCATATAATTGAGCTACTTGTATCTTTTGTGTGAGGGAAGCTTTCTGTCATTTACAGAACTTCTTTTGGTAATTTTTAGCTCTTCATCCTAGCATATAACTTAGAAGCCTTAGGTAGGCTTATTTTTCTCTCAAAAAAAAAAAAACCCATATATTAGCATTTAATTATTTTCTTACATATTTTGTATGAAATTAAGTAGCTGTTTCACACCTCTACAAAAATCAATAAAAGCTCAGCAAGGCTGCCACTTATGATGGCAGGACTGCTCAGGATTCCTTCTACACCTGTAAAACAAGATTTAGAATCTGGGAAAAATGTGTGCACACAGCAGGAGGTTTGGAGGAAGTTACAACCTCAAAAGGTGGGCAAAGAGTATCCATCCCCTGACACCAGAAAGGAGACTGTACCAATGCTTAAAGCCTAATGGTTCAATTGAATTTTAAACTGAAAATACAGAACAGGTGACTACAACACAGAGGTTGTAGAAGAGACCTGGAAAAGGTGATTAGGAGATAGGGACGCCATCTGTTCATCAGGTTGCAATTTTGAGGTATTTTGGGGGTTTGTTCAAAGTTTTGAGACACTGTGGGTTGTTACAATGTTGTATAAGGTATTGCAAATAATTTTATTAGTGATGGCTGTTACTCTTTTCTGAATCTTGCTCCGTATTGGAGATTATGAAGTTCTCCATGAGAAATTAAGGAAATATGACTAACCCTATCTATTAGTAATTTACATTTGTGGCGCAGACTGCAGAAATAAAGCTTGCTGACGTCCAGACACTGGTTTTCTGATAGCTTGTTCAAGCTTTTGATAGACATCTTATGCCTAAGAACAAATATGTATGAGTCTATGAGATGGAAAGAATGCTAAAAAATTAATTCTTAGTTTCTCTTTCAAAGACTGACCCCACATGATCACATGTTTTATGGTAAACATAGATGCAGATCTCATGACCTTATATCCGGCTGTTTTGTCATCACCTTTATTATGTTCTCAAACACGTGATATTTCTAGAAATTGAAATTAGGTCTATATTTAATGTACTGAAAAGGTGTTCTCTTCCAAACAGAGCATAGCTGCTGATTTTAATTCTGGGTGAAATGAGCCATTTTAGGCTATTTTCTGTTTGTACCTCTGCTCTGTTTCACACAGTTTCTTCTTCATCAAGAAATAAATCTGCATGAAAAGGGAGACATACTTGTATTTCATAGGGAAGTGTATTTGCTCCTTTCAAACATACAAATTTGATACTGAGAAAGGATGAATACTTGTTTTAGGGCAGCTGGACAAAATAATTACCAAAGTAACCTAAACTTCACTAATGGAAAACTTCTGAAAATGGAGCAGCTGCTGTTAATTAGCCAAGGTGAAGTTCATGTTCTCATCACGTCATGTCTGAGGTACCACAGCGTTTTTTTCTAAAGCACTTGACAGTTACAAATCTACACCATTCCCCTTCTCCACAAAGTACCAACTTCCCTTTGCATCCCTCCATTAAGTTGTCTGAGTTTATCACAACAGATAGGTAGGATTTAATTTTTAATGCTTTGCATTTCTTTTAAGCACATTACCTTTACTCTCACTCCCTTACTCTTGCAGCAGATCCATACTCAGTTCTGCTCTGACACTGATGCAAATCACCATCCCGACACTAAGTTTTTCACCCATGTGTTACCACCTAAGCAATACATGGAGACATGTTTTAAACATCTACAAAGACCCTCACTATACTTTGTCATCTCCTTTCTTAAAACTCACTGTCACCAGGATGTCTACCAAAATGACAACAGCTAGGAGCAAAGGAACTGACACCCTCCCTTGTCTGGTGGATCACTGTCATACGATTATGTCCTTGGGCTCCCCATCCATCAGTCATATCTCCATGTTATCTGTTACCTTAGGATGTAATTAGGTGCAACATTTTTTCCTGTGGCAAAGCTGATGTGCGAAACACATGCCAACTGTTACATCTGGGGAAAGTATAAAGCTAGATGACATCTTTATGTTGTATATTTTTCAGGCACTGACCATATTTGTCTTCTGAGTTTGTGCAGTGTCTTGTAAAATATTACTTTGATTTCTGACTGCAGCTTTTAGCTCTGCTGCAATGCAAATAATTTAGGTAGCAAAACCCTTTCAATGAGATCCAACCCATTGGACTGGAGTCATGCAAATTCAGTTTGCATTACTTGGATGGCTTTTAAAACTTTTTGAGTTAAAAGCAGTGGGCATTGGCTCATGGAGAATTATATGGCTTCTAATCTCTTCCAGCTCAAGGGCTTCTCAGCAGCAGACTATGTGAACTGGCAAGAGGACTAAAAGCCTTCCTGTTCACTGCAGTTCTCAGAATTGTACACTAGATAAAGAGAGGGATATAGTGACTGCAGAGAAATAACAGCCAAAAGAAATGTGGTGTGTAAATATGACTCGGAAAGTAAGTGAACACAAGTCTGAGTAGAGCAGGAGTTTAAACCAAAACATCCTAGAAACTTCAGGGAGCTGGGAGCACCTCCAGTAGGTCTGTCTTTGTCCAGATGCAAAAAGAAATAAAGCGCTTCTTTTGAGACACTGAGGCAAAAAAAAAAAAGGACAACAGATGTGTCATTTTTCCCAGCTAAGCAAACTTCTGATGGACTGGATCACTCTCACTTTGCAAAGAGGAAAGAGCAGAATGTAGTACAATCACCCTTAACAGAGTTGTAACAAGCACATAGGCACTGACAGTCTTGCTTTTGGGGGGTATGCTACCTTTTGTGCTCCTTCATAGATGATTAGCACTAAAACCACTTGAACATTACCATCTCCAGCTGGGTGAGAAGCCAGGGCCATGTCACAGTGGTTCTTTGCTTCTGAATCAGTGGTCAATCCATTCTAACAAGAAAAAAATACAGAATAAATATTGTTATTATTCTACGTATCGTGGTAATATTGTGTCAGTCTGTTGGCTGTATGGTCCGTGAGACAGTGCACTGGTTAACATTGTAAAGGCTCCTTTCAGAACCTGGAAAGTTAGAACATATATTATTTTAATGAAAGCATAGATTGTGGAGGCTACAACAAAATCTGCAGGAAGATCCTAAATCCTCCAACACTTTGGATTTTTCAGCAGCCTGGATCTGGATTGACCCTAATAATGTGTATACTTAGCGCTTAGAATCACATATGTAGGGTCCATAGAAAATACAATTTACCAGCTGTGCAAGTATTTTTCTAATGACTCAGACTCTTTGCTTTTTTGTTATTGCATAAAAATGTGATGCTTTTAAACTGAGCAGCATAAATTACATTGTTGCTTCTCTGCTGTAATATAATGTAACCTTTCCCATGGTTATACATTTTAAAAGGGTGGTATAGAGAGTTCTGTGTATCCAGTGCACCTCCTGGAGTTTGGTTGTTCTCTGTCATTAGAGTGAGTGGCTTTCAGGCACTTGCCGTAACTTGCTTCCAAATCATCAAAGATGTAAAATCTTCCTCTTAGATATTTGTATCATAGGAGGCATGAGATACTGCTGCTTTTGGACGTTTTTCTCTTGTTCAAGGGATAGCTTAAATTCTTAAGTACTTTACTGCCATGGCAAAAAAAGTGTTGCGGTCACAAAATGTAGTTTTTTCAGACTGATGCCATAAAATAAATTACCTTACGTGGTAATTCACATAAGTCTCCCATGAGACTAAACCTGGTAAAAAGACCACAAACCAACCTGTAACTGAGGCAGCTTCTCTACAGGAAAGAGTGTGGATGAATGAAAAATTTGTTTCCAGGCAAGGAAGATAGCAATTTTATTTTCTCATCATTAAGAATCTTGATGAGATCAATAGGATCAGGACATGACTGAGGCCTGCATGTAGTAATTCTGGGCAGAACTGAGTCAAAAGTATTGCATTACAAAATCATCAAACATTAATTTCTTTCTTTATTTTTAAGTTTTGGTACGGAGATTGCACCATGCCATCAACCATTAAAAGGTATGTGCAAAATATATCAAATGTCTCAGTTAAAAGCAAAGTAGAAGATTCCTCTGCATGATCTCTTATTTACAGAGACAAAACTAAGGTAATAATAAAATAAAACAAAACATTAAAATGGAAGATGTGTGATGTTGCTTTTCCGTGTAGAACACGTGCAGCCCATGACTTACTGAGTGTCCTGCTAGTTACGAAACAACCTGCCCTTTGGTGGGACTTTTGCATGAGTGAATCAGTTTGCAGAAGAGCTACAGGATCTTATTTTATGCTCACTTAAATGTATGGCTGAAGTATCATCAGGAGGCTTGACTGTGGTTTAACAGGAGTCCAATACATAGAACATAGTCCTAAAGGCTAATGACTGCCAGGCTGATGTGATGTGTATTTCAAGAGGTAATTTAATGTTAATTTTTGTTTGTAATGCACCACGTATTGCACTATAAGAGCCTGTCTTCCATTATAATTTAAGTTTTCGTAAAGTTCAGCTCCCTGTTGCGTACATTTGTCCATCTTTCAGGATGTTAGAAGAAAATACCAATTTTTTTTCCTTATAAAATAATTGCAACAATTTTAAATGAAATATAAAATAAGTGAATGCAGTTTCTTATATCAGGGAAATAGATATATAGGGTTTGTTTTTCAATAATATATTACAAAAATATTAATAAGTAATGCAAAAATGTAAGTGCCTAAACATAATTTTGAAACTAGAAACTAAGTTTATTTGTACTCTGTTTATTGATAAAAGATTTTCTATTATTCTAGAGAGTTATATTTGTAAAATGTTGTTTCCTTAGATATAGCAATACAAAAGCATTTATATTCTTTTAATTACTTGCATTTCTATTTAACTTAAGTACCATGTACATGCTTGGAAACCTAGCTTTCAATAGCAGCAAAGTATGTACATAATTAGTAATGGGGCCTTCCATCATTCTCCCTCTCATGTTCCACTGTTTTCCTATATTCCAGCACAGTTATGTGCCCTTTAAGCTATTTTTATCAAGTGTGACAACTTTGAACTTGTTCCAAGACCATATTGCCTTAGATGTGACCTTCTGGTGTGGAAGTTAAATGTTCTCTGAAAATCTTGCATATAACATGTACTTCTCTATATTTACTCTTAATCTAATATCTTCAAAGAATACCAAAAAGTCAGTGAAACATGAACTTTTTCTATAACAGCCTTGGAGCCTGATCCTTTATACATGACTTCAGTAGGATTTACACATGTGTAAGGACTGTGGACCATGTGTGCAAATATGGACACATGTTGTATCATATTAAGGTTCAATAATAGGGCTGGCCAGGAAACAAGGATTCTGTTTCGTGAAAAATTCTGAGGTTTTGGCATTTGGTTTCATTCTGAAGCAGGGTGAAATCAAGACTTTTCAGCATGTTTGAAGGCAAGACAGTCCAAGGAGACAGGCAGACAGACATATCGCTGGAGCTAAATAGTTACCTGTTGTGGTGAATCCCTGTTTCAGACACTGCTTCAAATATGACAGCAGTGATTTAATCCTGGATGTGCCCTGGGCAAGGCAAATTTCCTTGCTACCACATTACTAGGTGTCCACAAGCAAGTGAAGCCCTTCCTCCTCATTTTGACTGAAATTCCATTCTGATGTTGAGGTGGGCAGCTCTGGTCCTCTGTCAGCAGGACAGGCAGCACTGTTCGTTAAGCTTTTTGCCTGTGGAGCATCTCTGGACAGGAGATAAATTGGATGCCAAGGGACTCATGTGATGTATCCTATCACCAGGCAGGTGACAGGCCATGGTGCTGTCCTCTGCTACCTCACAGCACTCTCTAAACCTGTCCCCACTGGTATTACCCAAGTGGCCACAATCCACTCAGAGGCACTCATGAAGCAGAGTTTGGGGACCGGTGATGTAAGCAAAAGAGCAGGGTGTGATGGTTTTATATTTCAGGTTTTTTATAATGTGCCACAATAATTACTGTCACTAGAGTTGGTTGTGGGTTATCCCTACAATGTGTTTGTCCAAGATGTACAGCTTTTCTCTGGGCTTACAAGGAATCAAGTATACAAGGGGTCAAATTTTCTGTTTGATGAATAGTGTTTGCTTATCAAAGAAATGCTGAATGAGGATGAACCCCATCAGCTCTGCTTAATTTCCTCTCACGTGAATGTTAGCACTATTCATTTTGTTCCTTTAAAATAATTGATAGAAATATTTGAGGTACATATTCATTTGGGATACATCTGTATCACTGCAAATAGCAACATCGGCAACATTTTTAAAGTGTACCTTGAGCATTTTGTCTCCTAAAAATAATGCCATAATATTGTGCTGACTTTTTCTTCAGTAATGTTGTAGCAATTCACACACAAATTATAGTTCCACTTGGATTGTACTACAAAAAATTAACTTTTCCAGGCTAGATATAAGCTCTAGCAATTTAACTAGATTTATTTTGAATATTGATTTCATACAATAAGATCCCAAAAGAAATCCCAGCAAGCTTAAGTGAAATTCTTATGGACAAATAGAACATAGCTTTGCTTGTGGGTTGAAAAGGATTTGAAAATATTAGTGGATGCCTATTTTGTTCAGCTGCTTTACTGTCTGCCAGAACTGAACTGTGATAATGATAGGAAACAGTTAAAACCAGTAAAGAAAACTTTTTAGAAGAGGAAATAGCAATTGACTGATCCGGCTTATTTTAAATTTGAACAGTCAGAAAACTGATGAACAGGAAAAAAAAAAAATCTACGTTTTCTCTTTACATTTTCTATGTGAGTTTGTTTCCAAGAGAATTGTCTAAATTTAGTCTCTATGTTTGAAAAGACTCACAGGCAATATTTAAAATAAAAAATGTTTGCTTTCTTCATCATTTGTTGCTAGCATGACCCAAGACAAGTTTCTGGTACATTTTGCCTAAGGGCCAAAGTAATAATTCCAATCTGAATGTAAACTACTATCCAGCAATTTCTCCTAGATCTTGACATAGGAATCAGGCAAGTAGACTTTTCATCTGTTCTTTCTTATTAAAGCGGTATTTCAAAAGGTAATTAAAAAAAAAAAAAAGAGAATTGGAGCTGCCCTTTTCTAAAATCAGATGATGGTTGAGTTTTAACATTTATGTGGTAGCACCAAAGAGGCATGACCTGTCAAGCAGGAACAGATTAACAGATAATATGAAGTGTAAATGCTGAAGATCTGCTTTAGCATACCTAGTAAGTATTATAAGTATGGATTATTCCCACTTTGTAGATGTGGAAGCAAATCATGAAGAGCTTGACTAGATTTTGACCAGGACTTGGTGTTAGATACAGGATTAGAATTCAGGAGTCGATTGCTATAGAGCGTGGTTCATTAGCTGAAACTTCTAGGCCTGCTACTAGGTGTCTGGAGCTCCTGATGGTTGGTGGTCACACCAGAGGCCACCCATCCTAGCAACGAGGGCTCTGAACACAGCGTTTTTTGGCTCTCTGAACTGACCCACTCTGTTACCAATTGTGGGAACTTGTGCACTTGTTTTTGCTCTGACAGGTCACAGCCAAAACAAAGAATTAATTCTTTTCACAGAAATTCTCAGATTGAGCTGTTTCGCCAAGGATATATTTTTAACGTTGCATGTCCCCACTATGCAATTCAGATAAAGTGAACGAGCAAGAAAATCTGCAATAATGAAAAGGGTAGATTTAGGTAATAATGAAAGAGGGTAGATATAGATTAGATATAAGGAAGAAGTTCTTCCCTGTGAGGGTGCTGAAACACTGGCACAGGTTACCCAGAGAAGCTGTGGCTGCCCCATCCCTGGAAGTGTTCAAGACCAGATTGGATGGGGCTTGGAACAACCTGGTCTAGTGGAAGGTGGCCTTGCCTGTGGCAGGGGGTTGGGAACTAGATGATCTTTAAAGTCCCTTTCAACCCAAGCCATTTTATGATTCTGTGATTTTGTGATTTTGTGATTCTATGAATAATGCCCAGCTGATCATGTATCAGATCTCTCCAAAATGAAACTTTGTTTGCCCTGTGTTCCAGACCTCAGCTGGGAATGGCTGTGAGAGGCAGCATGAGCAATCTGTCCTTGTGGGAAATAAAAAAAATAGCATTAATGCACACTTTATCAGTAAAACAATTTAAATACCATTTTATCAAACAAATCCGTGAATGGACTTCATTGACTGTAAACCTCTTGTCTGAAAGACAGAAGGTGTCAATCTTCATGTGCTATTGGTCCACCAAGAGTGGTATGAGCAGCAGGGATCTCACAGCTGTATAAAAATAGAGCAAGCAGAATGGTTTAAAGCTCATTCTTTTGGAAGGCTGGACAAACCAAATTTGTCTTTACTTTGATCTTGGTTGTAGAGGCAAATGCCAACCAGAAGAGGGAGCGCATGTCAACTGGAAGTCTATTCCCAGAGCTCTACTGACTCAACTAATTATTCTGCTGACAAATACAGCCATATTGGCAAAATAAATAAAGAAGGGCTTACCTTCTAGAAGAGGTCAAAGCTGATCAGAAAGGAACTGGTACTTATATACTCCACCTAACTGCCCTAGCAGAAGTATTTCCACATTTGAAAGTGGCTTGATTTTAGTCAGAAATGCGTGTCACTCTTGTGCTTTCATGTACATTACTCAGCTCATGATAGCAACAGCAGGCTCCATGCTGTGCCTCTCCTGCTTGCAGCTCCCATAGGGATCACTTATGTCTGCAGTAGGAGTCATTTCTTCCTGTAAAGAGGCCATGACAACTAATTGTTTTTCTCTTGTACTCTCTTCCTTTTTACTTCTTTTTGTGACCCTTTGTACAATAGGTTTTGCTTTGCCTTATTTCTCCTGCTGTTCTGTTCTCCAGCTGTCCTTCTACCCTCATCTCCTTAGGCACTGGCATACAAAGAAGATGGGAAGCTGCAGAGGTCTGGCTGCCTGCGACACTCCTGCTGCTCTTGGGTGGTTCACCCTGCTTGCAGAGCAAGTACCAAGTGACTCCAGCCGTAGCTGGCTGCAGCTGGGTCTGTTGGCAGAAGCGCTCCACTTGGGGAGAGGTGAGGTTTCACTGCCACGGGACTCTCTGCTATCTTTTCCTATGCCTTCTGATGCTGGATCACAGCTCCAAATAGCACTTGGCATGAAAGCTGCACAGCTATGACCATAGGGTAAACCAGAGGGATTCCATGTGGGTGATTGGGAAGCACTGATTACTCCAAAAGGGATTTATTTCGCCTTCAGTTTCACACTCATCGGGGGAGGTTTCTTTTCCTCCCCTTTTAGCTTTTTCACCCTGCCTTATTTTATGCAATTCTCTTTTATTTTTCTTTCCCCTTGGCTTTTTATGCTCTCTCTCTGTCCCCGCTGACCTTTATTTTTCATTCTTCTTCTCTGTCACATTCTTTACCTTCCACTCCCTGTTTTCTATTGTTCCTTTTACTCTTGTTTCCTTTAGTTACCCCCTGCCTTTTGCTTCTTTTGCTTTCCCCTTCTTTGTTCTTGCCCTCACCTGTTTGCCCCTGATCCCGTCTCCAAAGTGGTATCTCACATCTTCATCCTACAAGAAAATAGTCCTGCTTACAAACTCACATCTATTTTTCTCTCCTGCTGGTCATGCGACTTAATACCTCTTTCCTTCCTTGAAGGGAATAGACTCTGATCAGGGTCGCAAACATATATTTTTTTAATGGTTAGATGAAACAAAGGTTTGAGGAACATTAATTCAACATATTATTTTCTCATTAATGTTTAATATATTTGCTTCTCCTCAAATAGTCACTGAATTATAGTATATTTTGTTCTTAACAGCAATCAATTAATATATAAACAACAAATTTAGAATCACTAAAATTAAATTGCAAAGTTTATTTTCATTTGCAGTTTTCCTGATCATATGTGCAAGTTACATATCTGCACATAGAAACTAAGAAGCTAGGTATATGTATTCATATTTACTTGTTTAAAATCTGTCCTATAATGTAATTGTAAGTCGTTATTAAAAAATAATTTTGAAAATTATTATTTTTGGTTCAGTAAACCCAGAAAACCTTTTTCATTTCTGTATTATTAAGACCAGAAGATATATAAATGACAGTTTTATTTGCATACTATAATGGGACAAGAGACCATTAGACTTTACATAGTATAGAGTAACTAATATTATTCTTTTCCATCTTTTTTTTCTTCTTTCTGAGCCACTGAGCCCTTGATCTTTTTAAACAACACTAGGTCAAGTCAGCTATCTAAGGAATAGTTTGCTAGAGAAAACAAAAAAGCAATGGTGTCTGACAGTCTTCAAATGCACTTTGTACCTTGTTGTTTTAGTGTCAGCTATTGACAGATCTAGTTGAGGAAATTTCTGGTCCTATCAGCAGCAACAATTCAATCTTCTACAGCACTTTTCACATCAGAGCACATTACAAATAGCATTATCATCCTTCTGTTGATAGAACAGGAGGTTGCGGTAACCAACAGGTTACAGGTAAAGGAAAGATCTGACTAGAAGAAGTAATATTCCAGCATAAAACAAATACAAAATTATGTCTTTCAGTGACATTTCCCCCCATAAAAGTGTTACATGTAGAACTTTTCAAAGCTTGCTGAAATTCCCTGTCCTTTGATCTGACTTTAGATATGGTTACAAAAATAGTGAAATTAGAGTCATTTTTACTGACACCATTTTGGATTAGTCAGGTCTTTCTTTCTTTCTTGTTTTTTCTTTTTCTTTCTTTTTTCCTTTCTATTTTCTAAAGTACAAGTTTGGTCTCTGAGGAAACATTCCCTCTCTACCACACAAGTGGTAAATAAAATCTACAAATAAATTCTACCATTTCCCCAAATGTATAGGATACAAAAAAATGTATTCATTAGTGTGAGATATAAAAATGTAGACTCACACTTCTGAAATCTACGGCTGTTCCTTTCACACTTGTGCCAAAGGCAAACAAACATAATTCTCCCTGGCAGCTGGACGACATTCCAAACAGCCACCACATTAATTCACTCACCTCCATCAGCCTCCGCCTGCAACCTGCACAGCTTGCTGCCAAGAAGCCTGGCAATAAATTCCACCTCTAACTACCAAACAAGGTAGAAAATACCATACAATGCATTATTCCAAGGGAGAGAATGGGCTTGCTCGATAGGGATACTGAGGTAGGGGCTTTTCTACTGCTTTTTGGCATAGCCCTTATTGCACTTGCGGAAATTGACAGTTGTCATAGAAAATGTAGGTTTGCACTGGCAGGTTGAAGGCTGAAATTTTACTCAAAATAGTTAATGAAGTCCATAGTTGGATGTTTAATTAAAACTAAAATTATTAATCTTGATGATTTGCAAACCAATTATAACGTCTGATGTGATTATAAGGGATCAAGCTTGGAATTTCTGTGCTTCTGGAGGAGTATTGTGGACATTCTGTTCTTGGAGGAAACAGAGTGCACCTCTCTTGCCTAACAGCAACTTCAAACAAAATGACCACTGTCTCAGGAGACAGATAATTTTTCATCAAGATAAAGTTAGAGTATGCAATAGAGACATCACAAATTCAAAGGTTTTCAAATGCAGGCTATTTCGTACCTTTTTTTCTCTTAACCTTTTTTAAGAGCGTTGTGTATGCTGAAATAAAATGAATGCGGTATGTTAATTTGGTTTTCCCTGCAATGATTTTCAGCCTGGAAGAACACTCAGCAATCTAAAAGTTTTCCAATTTCTCAGGTTCTTATGACTGTGAAGATCTGGGCTGGAAAACTCAAGGGAAAAACTGCCGAAAAAGGTTATGACTGATTTGGCTTAAGGTTGAACTCGGCACACGAGAAAGTCAGCCATTCTGTGCATTCGGATCCCAGCCAAATGTAAGTGGAACAAATGGGATAGTCAAGGAATAAAATCATTCTCAGAAGTGTAACAGGCACTTCAAATCTCAAAAAAGTTTAAGTTTGTGTTTCAAGCAAGTTGCTGACAATAATTTCATGCAAACTGCTTCCACCCGTGTTAGCTTTACTAACTTTGCATTAGATCACTGCTTTTAGGGATGGCAAAAAAAAAGCTCTCTCTGATTAGTCTTCTCTCTTGACTTTATCCTTCTAGAGTTTTGCAAAGCTGAGAAAAATACAGAGGTTCACACAGAACAATTTATTTGGATTTCAGCCAACTCTTTGATAAAATTGTGTGCCATGAGCTTCTGTATCAGCAAACATAGCTCATTTCTGAACAATAGGATAAGTAGTTCTTTAAAACACATTTTACATCTTGGAGAAGTGTTATAGTCAGGAAAAGCTTATACCTTGTAGATCTATAAATTTTTCATGTCTTTTTTGAGTGAACACCTACTCCAAATTACACCAATGATTTATTTTCAGTGCTTCTTTTTGTGGGGGTAGGAGAGTTGTTCATATTTCTCCACTTTCCTCATTCTTTTTGAAGTTGTGCTAGGATCTCCACCTGTAGCCTGTTTATTATGTCAAGTGGCTGAAGCTTCTGTAGAATTAGAGCTACAATTAATTTTCTAATAGGAATTGAATTCAGCCTCTGGTTATTCTTCCTTCCAAATTCTAATTGCACTACATTTCCTGCCCCTGGATGCTTCTCTGGGATGAGGTTTTGTACTGTAGGTATAAACTGTGCAAATGTCTTCTTTGGTTTTTTTGTTTGTGACAGCAGAGTTGAAAACTTTCCCTTGCTCAAGTTTGATTTAGTCCACTCTCCACTAGATCTGATACTTTCCAGCCACATGCTTTTCTTCTTTATGATTTTCTTAATCTCAGAATAATATACACTGTTTTGTGGTCTTCCTAAAATATCAGCATAGGGTAAGGAGCTATAGGGTCAACAGGTCTTGCTGTAATGGCTAACTAGACAAGGACTAAGTGCTGCAGTCCTTTCACATTTCAAACTCCTGTTGACCTCTACAAACCATAAGGACATAGTCGGTTTTAACTGTCTTCACCTCAAAAAGGATATTCACTGGGGAAAAAGAACTGGAGACAAAATTACTTTGCTTTAGGAATGGCTAGGAGAAATGTACCCTAACTTGTACTTGAAAGTCTTCCAGTGCTTCAGGTTTTTTTCATACCAGCTGCTGAGCTTGAAGTGTCCTTACTTTCAGGATATTTTAAAGTTAACTTCCTTTTTTAAGGAATTACACTGTTTTGCTGTATTTTTTCTCTACCTTCTTAGTGGTGATCTGTGATCTGAGCTCCAGAATTAGAGCTGCTTTTAGTCTGGGAGGACTGTGGTGTTCAGTTTTGAAAAGTCTTGAGATTTTATCTTGTGTTTCAATATTTACTTCTTCCTTTATAACTGCCATTCTTGGATGTAAACGAACCCATGACCATTTTAAGCTTCTTTTTCTTCAAGTGTGTTTCTACCCCTGACATTTGGAGGATCTGAAAATGCAAACACAAATTTGATAAAAGGTTAGAAGTTCAAAAATTCCACCTTATTTTTTCTAGAACTTAAGATTTTTAAGCCAGTCTCATTATTTTTGACACCTTGTAGGATGCCAGTTTTAGGGTTACAAAACCTGTATGTGTCAACATGAGTTTAAAACGAAGAGACATAATAAAGTCTTAAAGAAGAGATGACCAATTAAAAAAAAGAAAAAAGCAAACAAACAAACAAAACGTCCCCAAACAGATGTTTAAAATGTGTTTGCAATTCTGCTATTCTTGAACAGGGACAAAATTAAGATCCTTATTTTTCATTTTCTATGACTTCCATATCATATTTGCTGAGTTTACAGGTCAAAAATCTGTTTTTTCCAGCTGCTAATTTACAGCTTCCACCTGAGATTTGAAAGTAAAAAGTATTCATTCTGCCTCATAGGTCATTTCTGGTAATAAAGATTCTGCAATAGGAAATTAGCTGACAGTATTGTTGATGATGTGCAAAACAGAATAGAAGCCAGCTTCCCCTCCCAGAGCTCCATGGCTCTGCAGTGCTAACAATAGTAAAAACAGGCTTTTTGTCAGAAAAGTAAGCAGCTCTAATTCCAGGCTAAGCAGGGAGCAGCTCTGTTGAGTAAGAATGTGTACATTAACATAGCAGCTTTGCTGCCTGTAACTCTGCTGTAAGCCGCCAGCACTCAGCACTGGGGCAGAGCCGCGTTCCAGCGGCAGGCAGCTGGCTCTGCCTGCCTGCAGAGGTGCACCACCAGCCTCCAGCTTCACCGGGCTGGGTTCTTTGCTGGTGGAGGGAAAGGAAGAAAGAGAACTACCAGGTTTTGAGTGGTAAGGTCCTTCAAAGGGAAATGCCAGTGGAGACAAGATGTGCTCTGCTCAGTTGGAATTAGTCACTGGAGCAAACAGGGCTCAGCTCTCCTGGGTGGCTACGTGACAGCTGCGATTATCTCCATCATGAACGAGAGCTGGTATTTTTCTTTCTTCCTGTCCTTAATAAAGAAATTACAGTGACTTTAAGAAAGACATGCTCCTCAGCCCAGAATTATTTTTCTTAAATTAAAACTTCATCTCTATCAAAGAACCTTCAGAGGCTCTGTCTCTTATTCCGCCCTACAGGAGAGGGAGAACAAGACACAAACCAGGACTATGACTCTGAGTTTGTTCACAGTCTGTTCCTTGGGAAGAGCAACTACATGCATGAGCAGCTTGCAACCCCTTACAAGGTTAAAATCTTGCCTGTGGCAAGGATTAGATTAATGAAAATGCATAAATAACATGGGTTTGTCTGCAATGAAACATTCAGGTGTCTGACTCAGTATTATTACCAAGAATAATTAACGCAGCAACGGCAAAAACACACACGTACACAAATGAGGTGCTGATATTAATGAGATAAATTACATTTATCATAAACTATCTCACCTGCCTTCTGCTCTGTATGACATCTAGGCCTCTGTGACTACTGTGAAGCAACCTAGAGTATATTAAGAATCAAATGACCAAAAATACAAATTGCCAAATAAAAGTTTCCATTCCTTTTCAGAAGTAGAGCAACCATAGGTCTTGAATAAAGTGGTATTTAGTGTTGCACCTGGGATGGATTCAAAGAGGGGAAGAGTGCAGGAGAGGGAGTGCTCCGGAGAGAGCAGAATACAAAATTATGGCATTATGAAACATGGAACAGCTATTTTGGGGCTATTTTAGAGGATTCTTAAATAATAAAATGTTCTTTACTAGGTTGTCTAATTCGACTCATGCAAAATCAGTAGACTTATTTTAGAAGAGAGTAACAATATATTCAAATTAAACAATATTTATCATTCAGATGTGGGGCTCTTCATCCAGCAATTTTGGAACTAGTTTCATTGTCAAACCCAGAAAAAGTCACAGATGTCTGCCTCTGAAAGAAATTAAATTTATCCAGTTTGTTGATTCCCACAAAAGAAGATAATCATATCATTCCTTTTGGACATTTGCCAAATCCCTTTGGATAATCAGATAGAGATGCCTTGGAGTTGTGAATAGTTGTATTTCTGCTGTGAGCTACAGTAGCTCTGTTTTATTTTCTTCTGCTGTGAACTTTGCTTAAAGAATGCCTGCTCTGTGTTTATCTTCTTTCCTGTAGGATTCTAAATACAGTTCCATTTTGTGGTGGCTTGCAATGAAATGAAGCCATATGAAGTGACATTACTGGCCACAGGAGGATTGCTGGAGAGATTAGCACATGTATTGCCCTTAAATATCTGCTGAACAAAGTAGGCTTGAGGCAGAAGGAAATATTCTCATTGCACTAGGCAAGAAGAGACACCTGTGTGGTGCAGCACTTCTTATCAAAGAGGATGAAAAAGAGGATTCTGCATTCAACAGAGGAAAGGAAAACCTTTGCTTCACTTCCGAAAATATTTATGAAAGGGAAAAAAAAAAAACAACTCCAGTGGATGTACATCTCCTGTTACAGAGCTACAGCGCCGAGTTCAGCAGCACTCTTTCAATGTCAAATGACAACACTAGGAGTTTTGCCCAAGTAAGGCTACAGAATTTGGCCCATTAAAAATTACTAGGTTATTCTTTAATTTTCAATCATCTTTTCCAAGCCAAATTCTTTTTCTTGTTTACATTCGTGTAAATCCATAGAGGAAGTTAAGATGAAGTCATTAGTCCCTCAGTTACACCATTGTAAAAATTTGTTTTTCTAAATTCCACGAGTCAGCTTTTAGGGACTTGTTTTGTTATCATTTTAGCAAACATTCTGAATCTCGGGGAAGTTCATCACCTGGCAGTCTCTTTTTCTAAAGCAGCACAATACTGAAAAGGAATCAAAAACCACTTAGGAGGTTTTACTTGAGACTACAAATATTGCGGAGTCTCAAGTTTTGCCAAGTGGTTAGCTGGAAGCCAAATTCTGCAAATCCTAGAATCGCGTGAGTATTCCTTTCTACTTGAAAAAGACTCACAATTTGAAGGACTGCTCATGTGAATAGGGATCTGCAGGATTTGGTATTTTCTGGCAAGGCTGAAATCATGGCTTTTCTGTATGTAGTTAACCTGCATTTTGTTTAAAGGGATCCCATCAGAAAAGTGGAAACAGATTTTTCTTAACTAAGTGCTTACAGTTGAATTTAAAAATGCTGCCCTCGTCAGAGGTTAAACTGTTCTCTGCCTCACTCTTATAAGCATTTTAAACTATCTACATTCAATACTGTAAATAGAAAATACAAGGAACGAGGGTACAATCTAAGCACAAGAAAATGTAAAACAAAAGGGCAGTTTTGTTGTCCTTCTTAAAACACATAAAAAGTCCATCCAGCTGATTGTGCTTAATCAATAAGAAGTATGGGTTCACACCAAATAACAATTTATTCTGTGAATTAAAAGCTTTAGAAGGCCTTATTAGCAATGGTAAGCACTTATACACACAAGCAAAGTCAATGGACATATGCACGTGCTTAAGTAATTACTAATGCAGATAATGCTGCAAAACTGGGGTTAAAAGTATATAAAATAACTAGACATGGTTCTGGTAGAAATTAATCAAAGAAAAGGCCAAAGATCTGAACCACTGAAGTAAAATAAATGGGGAGGTGTATACATAGAAGTGGCATCCAAGAAAATAAACCAATTTCTAATTTCCATAGCATCCCTCCCTGTTTCCTTGGGCAGAATTAAAAATCTTATCTTAACAGCTTAGACCTATCTCTGTTGCTTACTTTCTCAAAGGTCTTGACTTGTTTTCTGTGTGGAGAGAGTTGGAGCTTTTTCCCGTGAGGGTGTAGCTAGAAATGTTTATATACACATCACTGAACCTATTGTGCCTCCTGTCCACCCTCTCTCAATGTCAATATACTCTACATAACATGATCAGTAATGCAGCAGTGTAATTAGCTGCAGACATCTAACTGTGTGTTAATAAAAGGCCTAAGGAAAACAAAAATCTGTCTTCCAGCAGGAGTGCCTGTCTAAACATTGTTTCCAACCTCCCAGCCTTTACATACAAGTGTAGTGCATCTCTTACCTAACAATACCTATAAATAAATGGGCACTGACTTCAGACAATTTTTACTCTTTAAAAAATTACTCACTGGCCTTTCTTCTGCTTATTTTTATCACTTCTACTTTTCTCTACCTTGCCCTACAGTTTCCTTTATTTTCTTCCCACCATTCTAGATTTCTTGCACAAATTTTGTTCTATTTCCATTTCCCTACTAATTTTCTCCTTTTAAATTCTGTTTTTCACTCTACTTTCAGTTTGCATGTCACTTCCTCTACCCAGCAAGTTCTTCTAATTCTACATTCTGCTGTTCTTTTGTTCCACTTTTTGTAGCCTCTCTCCTGACTGCCCTTGCTTTGTTTTATTCACCTCCACCTCCTTCTTCTCCCTGGCTTTCTGCTCCCCTTCAGTGCACCCTTTATGTTTATGTCCCACAAGTACTTGGAAATCCTGACTGAAATATTATGGATTATCTTGGAACCAAATGCACAAGGAATGGCAGAGAATTTTCCTTAACATGGCGATATCTACGAAACTTTTAAGGGATGGGAATCTTCTTTGGTAAAGTAAATGGGGCAGTTTGAACTCCAGACAGTAACAGTGATACATAGATACAGCTGGGAGGAGTCGCTTTTTGAGGTGCTTGTCAAGGCAATGAAGAAAAACTGTCTAAATTGAAAAGAAAAATCAAAAAATCATGGGAGGTAGCAAGCAACTGGGACTGACTGTAAGCCCTTTTCTGTCTCTGCAGCGCATTGTACACCATAAGATCAATAACCCCCAAACACGAAGTCCTCACCCTAGATAAATCCAAGTTACCAAAAGCAATTTTTAAAACTAGCTCCATGTTCTTTTCATTTCTTCAATGTATTCACACTATTTTTCTCATTTTTACTTTCTAATATTTTTTGCTTTTAAGTTACTTCTTGTTACAATGTGCAACAGTTGTTTCCCCTACTTTTCTCTTCTGACTTTAGTGTGCTGTCCCTCCCCATCTCTGTGGATCACTTCTATCACTCTTTCTCCTTCCTGTGTTCTTCAGTCTGACTCTTCATGTGCTCTCTTTGCATTAATCTTTTAACCCAGATGTTTCATCATACTTCCAACACTGCTTCTCCCCACACTACAAATCATATATTTATGCTCAGCTAACATAGCCACAAAAATTTCCTCTCTCCTTCTTTCACTGACATCCACTTTCATTCTCTGCTATGCTCACACATTGCACCAGCACTTCAAAACTAAAACAACTATGTGGATACGTGAACATTTCCCCAGTGTATGTTTGTGCATGCAGGCTCCACGAATCTGTTCAAACCCTGGTTTACAAGCTCTATGCCAGACTCAATTTGTGTGGTAATTGTAATACAGCTTTGCACTGAAACACACGTGTTCAACCTCTCTTCAGCACACGTACTCCACTTTCTTCTAGATCTTTTTTCTTTTCCACATATGCACAGAATGTCCTTCTCATGTATTTTCTCCTTTCCTGATTGATCCATTCTCAGATGACTTTTGAATAAAGAGGTTCAAGTTTTTTATAATAAGGTATCAACTAGACTGAAAGTAGTTGGGTGAGTAGTTGGTGAGTTGTGGAGGACAGGTTTGCCCCTCTAGTTTGGAAAAACTCCTCTGGTTTTCTCAGGATAGAGGTTTTTAGATATTTATTCCTGAAAGGAACAAAGAACATGTTTTTTTAAAAAGTAGGATTTTGGTAGCAACTTGCTGAGCAGCTGGCCTGGACCAGTATCCTTACTCGATCTTAGAAGAAAGCTGAATTGACTTTTCAGAGGACAGTATTTATAGTATGCTTTTGTCACATTTGATTTTAGGCTTTTTTGCTTGCCCTCAGGCATATCTAAAAACTAGGATAAGAGCAGTTTCATAACAGAAGCGAGGTTTCTCAAAGCAGTGTAAGGAAGGACAGTCATAACTATCAATTCTTACATGACAAGTGACTGATATGCAAGTGGTACAGTGCTACCAACCCTTCTCAGGGCTGGCTAAGTGCCACAGAAAGGCTCACACACTCCACAGAGACTCTGATTTACTTTACAGCTTTTCTCCAGGTAATCTCCCCTCCTCTTGCTCACCTGTCTAAGGACAATACAGAGATGTGACTTCCAGCCTTTGTGCTAGAACACTTTTTTGCAGTCTACCTATTTTACTGAAAGTCGGCGGAGCACTCTCAGCACTCTCAGTCTATGTCGCATGAGAAGAAAAGGCAGGCACTTGCAGAGGTGAACGGGCTCTCAGTCTACAAGAGCAGTAAGCCAGAGCCTCAGGATGTGGCACACAGTAGCTACTCAGTAAGACCCAGAGGAAGTGTTTCAAAGTGTACTTAACCAACAGCCCTTCAGAATTGTGACTCTTGGCCTGTACAATGTTCCCCTTGCCAACACGCTCTCAGCTCCCAGAGGGTTTCTCTCGTTGATCACTGATGTGCTTAAAAGCAGAATCTTGACTAAAGTTCATTGGACCTGTCTCTTGCCCTGTGTTTAATCTGTTCAGTTCCTCCATCACACAGCAAAACCATGTGATTCAATCCACATGTGCTGCCTTCATCCCTCAAGCTGTTCTCAGGCTCTCCACTCAACTTAAACCCAATCTAGTCCACTCCTCAGCTTCGCTGGGAAATCTTTACAAGCCAAAAAAGAGCTATTCAGCTCTTCAGACTGCAGTTAGACATCCTGGTGTGTGGGTGCTTGATGTACCCTGGGGTTTTGGTTCCTCAGATCAAGACTGGGGATCTGGATAAAACACAGGGCAGCTCTCTTCTGGACAGGGTACCAAAGTTTCTTTCTGATGGAAATGGAAGTGCAATGGAGCTGAGGAGGAAAGTGATATGTAGCAGGAGCCCAACTTAATATGTATGGGGTTCCTATGCTGATGTGTTGCTTGCTTAATTTCAGGAACTTCAAAATGTTTCCAGGGCCACCAGTCTAAAGAGGTAACTTTAGATTATCATGCCAGCCAAGGAAGTTGTCAATGCCCGTCAGCAAGTAATGTTGAAACACTTGTCCCTTACTTGTGCCCCAGGAGCCTCAGGGTGTTTTCTGTCTTACAAACAAAGGAGCAGTAGGAAGTAGGATAGACTTGGACAGCAACTCTGAGACCCTATGCTTGTCTTACTGGCCAGCTAGGGCTGGTCTTTGGTAGCAATTGGACTAAACTGTCAATTAATGTCTGTCAATAAACTGTCAACTGTTTATTGAAATAAATTTCAATAGTCTATTATACTGAAGTATAATTTCAGAATGAAATACTAACCACCTTCTAAACATAAAGTTATTATTTGCATAAAATGATGTCGCATACTTTTTGCAGTCACTTAATTTATCTTATGGTAAGCAGTTTCCAGGCTGATTCACCTGTATGCCAGTTATGTGCCACAGAACAGACTCTTGTCCAGTGGGTTTCTTTGAGGGCTTGATATTGCGTTGGTTTAAAACCTGCATAGTGGCAGCTTCCTCTTGTATCATGTGTGTGGAAAAGCAGGTACACACAATGTCCCTGAAGTCTGAATTCACAGGAAGCCCCACAAAAACATTGTTTAGTCTCATGCATCAAGTAATGTCCAGGAGCCTAGAACATGTCTACACTGCCGATGAAGAAACTTCTGCCTGAGCCGGTGTGGGTTGATAAGCAGTAGAAGTGTGCCTGGACAAACGAGTTCTGCCTTACGCCATCCTGCTGCCAGACCCTGTCTAGATCATTTGCACAGCAGTGATCTGTGCCATGCCAGCTTGCTGACGTGGCTCACTGCGAGCTGAGGGATCACTGCTGGGCTCAATGTACTGACAATGCTAATGAGTATCTGACTCCCAGCCAGTGGTGGTGGGCAGGAGGAAGAGATGCAGAAGAGGGAAGGAAGGCTGACTGCTGTCTAATTTTTAACATTACATTCTCATTTTATATTCTTATCATCTTATTTAAATATATTTTTATTACTTATGTTTATGCTTCTCCATGCTATTTTCTCTCCTCTCTCTTATTACATTATGAGAAATATTTATTGGTATTTCTTCTAAGACTCTTGAATGTATGGGAAACCCTTGGTGCAGCCACTGGAGAAAGATGCTCTAGGAAGAAAAGTACTTCAGCATGATGCTGTCATCACACCTATTAGGGAACATATCTCACATCTTTAAATGTAATGACAATAACCAATAGACAAGCATATAATATGATGCCACTAAAACAGAATTGAGACATTGCACTGAAGACAGAAATATTCCATAGCTTTTGTGTCAAGGTCACTCCTTCGAACAGGGTAAAAACATGCACTGGGAAGAGTGTCTGGCAATAGAGTTATATGTGTATGTTTAAGGGCAGAAAGTCATAAACAACATTCAACAAAAGCTTCTGACACTGCAAAACTTGACTACTTTTGTATATACAGAACTAATTTTTAGCCAGAGCAGTCCTGCAGCATGAAAATAGAGAAAATGTGCTAGAATTACTCTGACAGATAGCAAATCCAGCTATATACCATTTTTAACCAGGGATGAAAAAAAAATGAGCCTCTGCCCAATGGATGTGAGAAGTGGATAGTTTCCTTTCTTTATTCTTATACGGCTGGTTTCAAGGCAGGGATTTGGAAAATGTCTGAAAACAAACTTTGCAAGTCAAAGATTTACAAGTGCTTGTGTCTAGCTTTCTGATAGGGTAACCAGACATCAGAGAAAAACTTTGCTTGCCTCTCAAGAATATTGGACCTATCAAGATGAATTGGGCATAGAAGACAGTGTATGTAAGGGCAGCTGTATGACTGAAATAGAAACTCTTGAGAAGAAAGCAAAACCATTTTGGAAGAGAATTCTGTATCTGCAGAGCCAGAGGCACAGCAAACTGGCCAACCTGTATCAAGGATATCCAGGAGCCTGGTGAGCAGATGTGAGACATGTGGGGAAATGTGGTCCAAACAGCAAAAGAGACTATGAAGAACTACAGCATCCCTAGCAGGCCTTGGAGCATAGTAAGAATGGACCTTTTGAGAAAATGCACCATGAGAAGTTAAAATTTTGGGGTAGAAGTTACTTAGACAGTAACTATTCATACATCTCTTTCAAATGTAAAATTAAAGCACTGTCACAGTTGAGTATAAACAATCTATATTACTTTGTTTTCATGCTACGTGTTGTGAGTTGAGACTGTTTACTGAGAGACAGTAACTTAACCCAGAAGTGTGTTAACTTGGGTGTTTGCAGTCACCTGAACACAGTATGAGACTGTATCTCTGCAAAAAGCAAAGAAAATATATAGTCAGCCATTCCTGAATAAATACATGTGCCAAGAGCTTGAATGTTGAGGGTGCAAACAGTGTTGACTGCATATTTCTGCATCCACAGCCCCAGCATCACTGTCACTACTGGTGG
>JANHGB010043946.1:34562-65015 GCA_026283785.1 Coracopsis vasa
GAGGATGAGGAAGAACAGTGGATATGAAAAGATGAGATCTTGCAACCACCAGTAACCTAACTGCCTTCTGAACAGGAGACCTTGTTGTAACGGGATCTCTCCAGGACAAGCTATGATCTTCAAAAAGCTCAGGGCATTGAAGAGGTAAATTCTTGTTAATATAATACAGCAAAGGGCAAGCATGTGTTTCTCTGAGACATTATTACAGCACTGGGGCACTGGCATTGCTATGAAGGATAGTAAAATCTACCTCCACTGAGATATGATCAGTGATCAGCACTTCATTGAGAAACTACAGCCACTAGCAGGACTGACTGTGAGACAGCCTTTTGGCACTATCAGAAGATAAACACTCATTAAACTCCTACGGGGTACATCCAAGACCCTGTGCTACAGCACAGTGTGGAGCAACACCTCTCCAAGCCCTGAGGAAAATACCTTTGATCCCACACATAGTTAAGAAAAGAGAAAAAGAGAGATGAGTGTGTTAAGATATTTACAATGCTAATGGCTTTAAAACTTCAAGGGTATGTAACAGAATGCTAAGCTTATAAATTGGCCATGGTATTTGCACTTAATTTTGGTGTCTCAAATAAATGCAATAAATGACACATATAAATAGATATATTCTTTATGTGCAGACATTGTCAAGGGTAATTTACTGTACAAAACATGTCCATCCTTACCCTCTACTGTTGGTTGATATCAGCAAACTGAAGGCCTGTCTGTGCTGCCACAGTAAACACGACGCCAGCATCAGCAGCAATACCTGCATCAGCTTTAATCTAAATATTTCATGCAACAACAGTGACTATGCGCAGGAGCAAGGTTTAGCACAAGTTTCACTCATCTCCTCAGGGTGAGTGTCTGATTTATGTAGGTGCCTATGCAAGTCACAAATTACTGATGACATTGTCTGAAGTGGTGTGAGGATGCTCACCCATTCTCTAAAATGAAGCCTAAAGAGACTTGGAGGAGGCACTTGGTCAGAGAAGACAGCATGCAAGGCTGAAGGAATGCTGCCAGGCTATTGAGTTGTCTTGATTCTCTCTCTACCCTTGCTTAAAAACTGAATGATCCCAGGCTTTTGCTGTCATGTAGATTTGGAGGAATCCGCCTCCAGGCATCCTTTTGCCTCCCCATGTGCTCCTTCCTTACAGTCGTCTGGGACCAGTGATGCTCAGCAAGGGGATGTCAGAAGTCATCTCTCCCTGGCTCAGCTCTCTGCACTGTGGGAAGGTGGGGAGCAAGTTCTGCTGTGGGTGAAGCCACCGCTTTCTCTTCTCTTTACCAGCTGATTTGCCCTGCAGTGGAGACCCTTTTGCTCCACTAAGCATAAAAGCTGTTGCACACAACCATGTAGATAGACAGACATGAGCCAGGCAGGCAGTGACAGGAATTCTTTCCTGCACCCATGTCCAGCCTGGATATAATTTGCTCATATATAAGGAAGTTAAAACCTCTTCTGATATAAATTTTCTTTTTTCTTCTTTTTTTTTTTTTTTACTTCTTCATTACTCAGAACATTAAAAGCTTTGACTTAACCTCTGAATGTTGAAGGTCAGTAACCTGCTGAATGTAACCTCTCAATGGACACTGCAGCCAAAAGGAATCCAAGAGATCCAGGGCATGAATGAAGAGTGAGAAAGGTGTGACTGCTACACTTTGCGTTGGTAGGACTCGTGATGGACTACAGCCCATTCCTGATGTTTACAATCAATGGAGGATGCTAATAGATTATACGGACTATGGATAAGAGCCATGGGACTGATTAAAGAATCCAAACCCATGTTTTATAGCAATCGACTCAGAGCTTAATCTGTTGTTTTAAGAAAGAAGAGGCTAAGGGATGAGATGATGGCAGATCATAAGTATCTATGGAAGGGATATGATTTTGATAAATGAGAGTTACTCTAGGAGACAAAGGCATAATAAGATTTAATTGCTGGAAGCTGAATCAAGGCAAATTCAAAATAAAAATAACACACAAAAATGTAAGGGCAAGAATAGTTGTTCCTTGAAACAATTCACCAAGGGTTGCTGTGGGCTCTCCATCACTGGAAATATTTTAATTGAGATTGGCTGCTTCTCTAAACTTTGTGCTCCAGTTCAAACAGGAATTAATTCAGGGAAGTCCCATGGCTTGTATTATAAAAGAGGCCAAGCCAGATGATTACAGTGGTCCCTTCTGAATTTATAATTTATGAGCTCTGATACAATCAGACCCTAGTACAATATAGCCATAGGCAAAACCACTTCCTATTCATCACAGATTATTCTGAGAAATGTTAACATCTTCTCATTATTTCATCAGGATAAATCAGGCATTACAGTTTGTGGCTGTATTAAGCTGGTAAAACATAACTGTAGTTTCATGTGTCTTTAACCCATTACCTTAAAAAACCTCAAAATATTTACCCAGCTCATCCTAACTATTCAGCGTAAAAAGCATTTAAATGTTGAGAACAATGAGTTCAGGCTCCAATACCACTGAGTTGTCCTTCAGTAAGAACACACAAAATGTATCCTAATAAATGAGCAACCCTAAAGTAAACCCTGCATCACTATCACCTGGATGTAACTACACCTAATGCCCCCTTGATCTTTGCACAGAACTCTCATTGCATACACAGCAAGAGCAGTAAATGGCTCTAAGGAGGTAGATACTGTTTCACAAAAAGGTTTAAGACAAACACAGACAGCAGAGAAGTGCTGATTTAGTAACAGAATATTTTACAGCAAAGAAGGTCACAAATTGGCAGCATTAAAGGCTTTATTTTGGTTAGCTGACAAGTGCGAATAAATGCTGTACAGAACAGGTAGTCAAGTGCCAGCAATATTTTTCTGTTGAAAATGTTATCTCCACTTAGATCTTCAGTACAATATCATCAGTCAATCATAAAGCTGACTGTTCCAGCCAAATACTTTTGCCATTACACAATTCTGTGTGAATACTGGGTTCATGCAGTGGAGACATAATCCTGCAAACCCTGGTTTTCTAATCCAAAAAGAGATTCCCCTTTATAGATCAGGAAATTAATCTTTTCAGAAAGTGGCTTTTGAAACAAGCTAAATTCCTGTTCCAGATACATCGCCTTAACTGAGTTTACACAATTGGACCTTTCATTATTAGGGCAGAAAGACAGACAAGCAAGCAACTTATCTCCAGCATGCTTTTCATGCACAGTCAAGTCAGTATCTTGTGACCAGATTCACAGAACACATCTTTTTAACTAACTACAATTTTTAGAAATCAGATAACTAGGAACAAGCAATGGAGTTAATGGTGACTTTAAGCAGAAAATAGAACAATTTATTGGAAAACCACATAGCCAGTTGTGTCACATTAACCACTGATTCACACGAGCCAAATTTATCTGAGCTGTCCCAATCAGACTCTTTATTGCTTATTTGTTTAAAGTTCATGAGGAATTAGCATCTTTTCAAAAATTATGATTCTGTTTTTCAAAATCATAACAAAAGACATTTCAAAAGATCAATGGAGTCCCATCCCTTTTCTTCAGAAGCAGATATTTTAAATCATGGTAAATAGAAGCCACATAATATTGCCATGAAACATGTGCATGCTGATCATCAGCAGTACAGGTGATTAAAAAGGCAAGTGGATTGACTTAATGAGATGACAAGCAGCAACTTGTAGATGAATTTTCAGTATGCTACAGACGTACCAGCAGGGTTCAAAATAGCTGATATCTTCTTTGATTCTGTTATTTTTTAATTGTTCTGACTGTATCTCTACAGTCACATCCTGAAAATCTTTTCCCTCTTCTGGGTGCCTGTGACACCTTCCCACTGCCCTTTCCTCTAGACATCCTCCTTCCATTCCTGACATTGTCTCTCCTGTGTTATGTGTTTTGCATCCTCTCACTGGACATTTACCTAACTTATACTACTTGAATTCAGCTTAAAAACACAGAAAACAAGGTCAGCATTTTATTCTATGCTTCATAGCACACAAATGTCATGACTAGATTTGTACTTTTTTGGTTTTCATCTCCAAACTGGTATTTAGGCAAAGCAAATGTGTAGTAAATATGTTACTAATAGACGTAATTCAGTAATTTCAGCAAAGAAGATGAGATTAATGATTTTGATATGGGCAGTGCTTTCTGGTAAAGGAGTTGTCTTTGTGGTATACCTTTTCGTTGCGAAAGATGCATGGATTGACCTGCGTACATCAACAACTAATGATCGTGCTGTTGTGCACTATCGGGGAGTGGGGGGAAAATCTATTGGCTAAGAAAAGTGAAAGACTGTTTCAATCCCAAGGAAGAAGTAGCAAAGCAACCTAAATGAAAGCAAAACTCCTGAAAAGAGCATTACACCTCTGAGAAGATGAGAGGGGGATGTCAGTGATACCATATGATTTATAATAGCTTTGCAGTTGCAGGCTGTGATGTGAGAATGCGTGGTGTTTTCCTAATAAGAGGTATAAGTGCTCCGAGTTGATCCTTAAATAAATGTATAAAGTGCTGAAAAGCATGAGCACAGAGTATGGGTTGAGAAGTGTAAATACAGGTATGAAATGACTGCTCTTGAGTGCAAGAGGCTAGGTGATAGAACAATGACAATGAAAGAATATAGTGTTCCTCAAAGAGTTTACTGTTTAGTGAGAAGAAAATGAACATACCGTCTTCAGTCCTGCACTCCCTCTTTCTTCCTTTTATCATCTTGCCAAAATTGTTTGCTTTTGAAAAATAATGTGGGTTGGTGTTTTTTTTTTAAATAACAACTCTCCTTATACCTTAATACATTGCTTCATTTCTTCAAAGTGCTCAGCAAACATTGCTAAGTCTTCCTAAAAATAAGACTCTAAAATATCACTATGAGATAGGGAAACTGAACCCTGGAAATTAAATTACTCCCATATTTAAAGCTTCTAAGTAGCACTCTTGTACAAATAATGATTATATTAATAAACAATGCTGTTAAATAGCTGATAGTGAAATCAAAGGTGGAACACAGGATTTCCTGCTTCTCCTTTTAGTGTTGTGGACCACACAGCCTGCCTGTAGAAATCCATTTAATAACGTTCTTCTTTGGTATGTTCTTACTTTCTGTATGAGCCTCTTATCAATAAGTAATCAATTCCTGAGCTATCAGTTTAATAAGTTACACATTATGCCTCACTTGCACATTTTATCAAATGGATCTATGATCCATTCTAAATACTTTATGCTCTTGGAGTATGTTGGGAATCCAGTGTGACCTAGAGAGATCCAGATAGTGGTGGATACAGTATGACTCCCGCAAATGAACATGATAGTCTCCACAGCTTCCTGGCTAGGAAAATGTCCCGACATTAGAAAAACTGATTCCACAATTGACAAGCCAGACTGAAAGAATGATGACTGCTAGTTCACTCATATTATGTCTGTTACTAACATCGACACTCCTGTCATGATCAAGCTGAAGCAAACTTAAGGGACATTGCAAGTCAATTTTGCTGTAACTGCCCATGCTTTATTTACTCTTTAAGCTCCTAACCTATGAGCAACTTTCAGAAAAAGCAAATTTGCAACATTCTCACTGGCACTTACCCACATACGTAAGGTTCAGGCTTGCTCTGGTATGTCAGGAGTAGGCAAGAACACACAGTTTGTAAGAATACATCAGAATAGGACAAATACTATAGAACACTAATAGAATACAATAGAATGCAGAGAGCTGTATATACTATTGTATGGGATAGTAATGTCTCCTGAAAATATGTTCTTCAGCTGGCTCATCCTCATACAGGTGATCTCTTCTACAATTGCCTTTTGAACATCACAGAAAGATTTTTCAGAAAAAAACCACAAGTATTTGTAAAAATGTCTGATAAGAATACTTTTATATGTGGTTGCTCCAAACCTTTGATGAAATGTAAGCACTGCTGGGCATATAGTTCATAGGAAGCTGTGTTTTTCTGCTAACTCACTGAAATACCAAATCCAGCATTCTGGATTTGGAACACTCCCTTGAGGACTTTGTGACCATAAACCAATAAATGGATTACATTCATTCACATGGTTTTTTTCTGATCTGTGACAGATAATGTGGCATGCCACAACTAAGGTAAAACGGGATGGTCAAAATGCAGTTTCGTTCATGCCCTACATTTCATCAAGAAGAATCAGGACAGGCGCCAGGACTTTCAAAATCTTGAATCAAATACAGAGGCTGAACCCAGAGGTTTAAATAAGGACACTGACAGTTTTTAGTTTCTGGATGGGGACATCACTGTCACGGAGCAGGAATACTCACAGCCCAGCTGCAAATGGGTAGAAATTGCACTGAAAGCAATCAGCTTGGGAGTATGAGGCAAGAACTCCCACAGTTTTCTTTCCTTCTCCCCCAGCCAGCAATAAAAATCCCACAGAACAGAAAAAGTTCCTTTTAGTTTGGATTTTAGATGTTAAAAAATAGGTATGTCACTTTTGTACAGCAGCTGATGTATGAAGTCTCAAATAACACAAGAATTCTTATATAACCCAGTAATCAGTGGACTCAATTGTTTATAATATGCCAACAGTAAATGCAGGAGGAATTTATAATCATATTTTCATGGGGAGTAAGCCAAAACCCCTTCTGAAACTTAAACAAATGCTTCACTTTTTCATTTTGGACAGGTTTAAGCACAGAGATACGACAATGTGTCAGATAAATTTCTCTTGTGGCATTTTCCCCATAGAGGTGACGCAAAGAAAAGTCAGAAGATTAGCTTGTTATGCCCAGTGTGTATTTTATAGTTATTATACAGGTGGATGGTTACAATCGTCTGATGACAAAATCTCTACAGGAAAAAAAATACCAAAAAATTACTTCACTAGTTACATTTTCTATTCTTCCTGTCAACCCTCCGCTCTTTAATTTTTCTTCTTTCAAAAGTTCTTTTCTTTCTCAACATATCTCTCCAGTAGACTTTGTTTTCTTCTTTCTTTCCTGCCTCTTTTAGGCTCCCTCTACAATGGAAATTAAGTGGGGTTGACTGAATTGGTTCAAACACAATAGGAATACAGCTCCAGTGCCTGGAACTTAAAGGCAGATTTCCCCTGACTGATGTCTGCTAGTCCTGACCGTCTTGAGACAGTATTTAAAAATCATTTCTCAGATTTTTCTTCAAATGAAATGGTTCCATTCTCAGTAGTAAAAGAGACAATACCTTCCTCAGTTCCTTGCTGTTGGCCATCAGCTGCTTCCCTCCTTCCCCTCTCCACTCACCCCATCTCTAGCTTGAAGCCTTTCCTAGAAGAGATTTCAGCTAGGAATGTGCTTGAGCACCCTAGAAGCCAATCCATGCCCTTCTAAATGTCCCAGCTCTGGTTCATGCACTGTTCCTGCATTGGCTTGGCTACATTAGGATTTATAGCATGGTAAAATTGCAAAAACACATCTTCTCTCCTCTTACTTTCAGACATGGCCATTTTTAGACATGAGCTACCCTGGGGCTAGCAGAGAGAGGAAAGCAGCCCTCCCTGGAGCCAAACCAGGCACTTTGCCAGGGGAGCAGGACAGGAGTTGAGGGGATGTCCCTTGGACACACACGTGCTGACTGGTGCAGTGAGGTAGGGAGCATGGGTGACAGTGGCAGGAAGGGGATTTTGTCAAGGTGCAGCAGTCTAGCTAAGGAAAATAAAGGACTGAGTTCAGATACTTTCACCCTGGTGGTCATTTTGGGGAGTCTTCTGCTCAGTGTGGTCACCTACTACCTTTCTGATATACTTGTGAGCCCTCAGCCTCACATTCCTGCCCTTTTTTGCCTTTACTCCTCACAGGGTTTGGGGGTTTTCTGGTTAATCCTTTCTCCTTTGGGGAGATCTTGAATCTTTGATTGTCCCATCAATGCTCCAGCCAGCCCTGAGCTGAGACTAACAAAAGCTTCCCTTCTCTTCCATTCATTTCTGCTCAGAAGGAAGGGAGAAACGGTTGACATCCTGGGGATGGAGAAGGTGGAAACAGCAATCAGACCAAGGCACAGCTATAATTTCAGTCTGTGAAAGTGGTTTGTAATGGAGAAAATTAAGACACAGTTTTCCCCAAGCCCTGCAGACAGGCCAGTCTAGGGGCACACTGGAGAATGTTCTCTTGACCTGGAAACATTTCACAGATTCCTACTGACACTGGTTCCTCTCCCAAAGTCCAAACCCCACTTCGATTCAACACCTATGTTTATGCCACAGCTTTAAAGGCCAAGATCTCAGCTCAAAGTGGTGCAAAGCTGCCCGTTTTTTCCTTGGCTCTGGGGCAAAGCAACCCTTTCTACACTTGGGCAAGGTGCTTGTCTTCAGTGATGAGGCTAAGAGATTTGTGCTTGAAACATTCTTGGTAATACAACTTCAAGATGCTTGGCAAGGCTGAACTCCCGCAGAAGATTCTAATGCAAGAAAACAGATGAAAGCTGCAACGTGGTTGAAGGGAATTGCAGAGGTTGGATTGAGGACAGGATTTGGCCTCTACCACTGAACATTCATGAGGCCAAACATGATATGGAAACTGTTTCACTAAAATGTACTCCACAGAATCAACATGCCAGGGAGCCTGAACAGCTTCATTTATCACTGTTCCACTGCTGGTGCTTGCCTTTACACAGGGTTATAACTTTTTCCGTTAAATCCCATGTCTGACTCTCAATCCCTACTGATTTCTAAGGATGCAGAAAGATGTTTATAACCAAATCTGTGTATGATTCCTTTTTTAAAAGATAGCTACATGATTAAAACACTCCTGACCAAGAACATAAGAGTTTGGATGTTGTTCTGAATCCATTGAGAGTAAATAGCAAATGAATTGCTAAAGATAGGTGGGGCAGAGAGGAATACTACACTGTCTTTATTATAGAAGAGTGTGTGTGGCAGCACCCTAACTTTACAAATATGGAGGGAGCTATGGAAAACTTGAGACTCTTTGATATCACAGAACAAAATTAGTCAAGGATGTAGCCATTTTTTCACTCTCCATCTCCATCTTATTCATTTATCTTACTGTTCCAACAATGTTTCTTTGAAGTAGCCCAAACCCCACTGGCTAGAAGAGCTTTCCACTGTATTTTTCCCACAAATTAGTTGAAAGCTGTTCAAAAAAAAGATTTCGCACATATACATTTATTTTAATATGGAAATCTTTAACTCAAGAAATGAAGAGAACTCTTCGGGCCCATATCCAATATTTATCCTAGTTACACACTTTTAAAGTGATAATACTGATTTGCACCACTAAACAAAGAGCACATTAGTATTCAAGCAGTCATTTTCCATCCAGCTAAGCTTTCTTTGGAACGTAGCTGTCAATTTTTCCTTTTTCAGACCCTGAAGGAAGTATCCACATTTATTCAAAATAAAGAATCCAAACTTTTGGACTCCTTAGAGCAAAATAAGACAGAAGGTGGAGTTGCAACTGTAATTATGATCTCTTTAGTGCCTGAGGACAATGTCTTTAGTTAACTAGATGCATTCCACTGCTACTAATGAAGTCTGTTCATGTTTAAAAATGTTTATTTTGTCCTATCTACTCGTAGCTTTCAATGCTATTGACAAATACAAGCAATGTGTGCATTCAATAAACATATGAAAAGAATCACTGAAAACATCCCTTTCTTTTTGGCCCAACATCACGTTCAAAGAATCCATTTTGTAAACTATTAGCTATTCTCTCGTTTGATGTAAATGTGATAAATGCAATGCTTATCACACCCTACAAATAGTTTTTAAATTGTTTTAGAATAGTGTATATGTACATAAAATGGAATTTATCTGATCAGCTTTCCATATGAAAATACACAAATTACAGAGATTGGGGAATTGTAGAGATCAGAGAAAAAGTGAAACTTTGTGCACTTCAGCTTATAAGATGGGGGAAAAAAAATGTGGAAAGACTGTGAAGCTACAACCCCATGAGATCGTTTTGCTTCCACTTTTTGCGCAGGGGGTTCTGATGAGAGACTGCTTTTAGCTTCACATGCAATTCCTTCCTACAAAACTCAAGATGGAAAACAGTGTAAAGACTGTGAGCTGAGAAACACAGTGCAATGTAACTGTGCCTGTCCATAATCTCCACCTTTTTAGTTTGAAAAGCTTGGGGGATTTTTTTCACAGGAAGAAAAATCTCTTTCTGACATTATACACTGCATCTTCCTATCAAAATGTGATTAGCAGAGCTGAAGAGTTGACTAGCTCAATACCATAGAAATTAGCACTTGTTTGAAACATGAGAACATTGTCTTGTTGCAGGCATTCAGAAATGATACTGAACTGTCAAGGCTTTTTGCCATCATTTATTTATATGCCTTTGACAAAAGTTCATGCCACAGATCTGAGATAAGCTGTGCTGTTGTAAAACTAGTGCGAAAGCTTGCCTACAATAAAGGAAATGAGAACTGTAAATTATTCAGACAACTATGAAGCAGTTTTGTAATTCTGTTACACTACAAGTTACTACAGGCTCAGAAGTTCTCTCTGTGTGTGTGCATGCGAGTGCACATGTGTGCATGTAGGTGCATGTGCACGTGTGGGTTGTATCTATATGGAATTTTCATGGCAGTGGATTTTTTTAACCTACAGCCACATACCTCAGAAAAGCTCATGCAAGTGTCTGTCCTCTGAGCTAAATTAAGTGCAATTTAGTCCCTCCAGGAGTAGGAGGCAGCAGAAGATGCCACCCAAAGTGTGCCAGAGCTCAATCAGAAGTAAGCTGCGCTCAACCAGAATCCAGCGTGGGATGTAGAGGTTGGGAAGTCAGCTGGTTAGATGGAGAGAGGATGTGTGTGTGCGTCTCAGTGTCCGTAAGAGACAGCAGCCAGGGAAGCAGTCCTGCGAGGAACCCAAACCATAGCGGCACAGCTCTACAGGGAACACGCTGAGCTACAGAAGCAAGCTTGGAAACTCTGAGTAAGAAAAGTGCCTGTTGTTTGTTTCTACTGCATTCAGAGAAACAGGACTCTGAGTACATGCTTTGTAAATAAACCAAAGACATTCCTGACTCCTATCATCAATTTCTCCTCCTAATGGAAAAAATCCAGCAAGTTTCCACTCTGTGTATAGGGGCAATAATATAAGCACGAACACAGGGTCAAGTCAAGTGCTATCCTCACTTATACTGGTACAGCCCTGATCAAATTAATGCAGGAAAATGCATCCCTCAATAGAAGAGTCAGAGAGATACTTTCTCTTGTATTTGAATTTTCAAACCCAGAAAACCAAATGTAGAGGGATCAACTGTGTGCATTCCTTTGACTAGAAAGAATGCTGCACTTCCAATAAAGTGAGTAGACTTTGATTTCTCTGAGAAGTTTTTATTTATGGACCAGCATTTTTCAAGTCCTGAATGTATAGAGTTAGCTTGTTTAAATCCCTTCTTCAACCTTCCCAAATGCAAAACAGTTCTTGTAGCTCAGTACCAGGCTGCCTCATGAGGAGGTGTGAGGCCTCATTTTTTCAAACTGAAATGCTATGAAATCCCTTAGGTAAGTAGCAGGTAGTATAGGCACCCAGTCTCTGTATGGTCAAAAATATTTTTCCATAAGTGCAGATCTTTGGATAATATAATTACATATTTATATATTAAAAATAAATTATAATATATATTTTGTAATATAAATAAAAAGAGTGCGGGGGAGAGAGAATAAAGAGTTTTCCTATATGAGAAGCCTGAGTCATGTGTGGTTCATGAATAGGAAGATTCAGAAAAAGCCCTCAGAATAGCTGTAACTGCTGGCCACACCACATCCTTTAGGTCTGGAGTTCATTACTGTTTGATAATGTAACCTCCACATCAACGCCATATTACAGTTAAACTCTAGCAGAAGCCTTGAAATTTTCTACCTTCTATTAAAAAGTCAACTTCAAAAAAAATCACCTTTATTCCCATAAAAACATTGTATTTGAAGGGTTCTAACTTCTCCTGGGATACTGTAATAAAAAAGTGCATGTGGGGTTGAGTGCAACCACTGACATCAAGGGCATAATCGTGCAACATGCAGGCAGGGTTGTACCAAGTGCATTCATGCAAACAGCCTCGTGCACTCTGGTCACATCTTGCAGGATGACAGTGAAGAGAGTATAGAGGAGATTTAACGCTGAACTGAACAGTATGACCACAAAGACTTTCACCAATGTAACTTTCTCTTGTACAAGAGCAGTCGAGTGCAAGAGTAGGGCTCCTAACCACTGCAATAACACAGGTAAACCAGTGATAACTAGACTGTGATTAGAAAGACAGTCTTGTCAGTCTTATCACATTCTTTTTGAAGGACCTACCTCTCAACTAGATTTCTTGTTTGGGGTGTCTTGAAGGAGTAGTGCAGCAGCCAAGAAAGCACAGTAGCCCAAATGGTGTCAAAGAACGGCTGAGAGGGAATCTGAGGGACACTGCCTGTCCAAAGCTGTAGAAGCTGGAAAGACACAACAGGTGTCACCATGTGACGAGTGGGAAAGAAGTAACAGCTCTAAGAAGGACAAAGTCTTGCAAGACATTTGATGTGTAGTTATAAATGCGAGGGGAACAATAAACCCAAATTACAAAAATAAAGGTCCTAAAGGAAGATGACTAAAAAGTCCAGAGAAACAACTAAACTAAAGGAGTGACTGTCCTTCCAGTCTCATCACTTCAATGTTTCTGGCTGTGTGGTGGCTCAGCTTTCAGAAACTGGAAAGGATGGGCTTTTTTACTTGAAAGTGGGCAATTTAAGTGAAAGTCAGGAGAATGAGGCAGGAGGTGCACAGTAGGACTATTAATCATTAACAAAATAATGACTTCTACATTTCTGTTTCTGGAGAAGGTGGTCCAGAGATGAAGTCTAGAGAAAATGGGGAAGGAGATCAAAGTCAAAATCTGAAAGAGCCTTTTGAAATCAGTAGGGGAACGTAAGAAGGATTTTCCAGGGGACTTGTTAAAAGAATGATTGCACAGCTGTGAGTATCACAAGAAGACAGAGAGAAGACAAAAAATGAGAGGACAGGTTTGCAGGAAGATGCTCTAATTGCTAAGAAGAGAGAAAGCATGAAATTGGGAAGAGCAATCCAAAAGGAGCAAGACTCAACCTAAAGAGATGAGGTGGGACCGGTCTGAAGATAGAGTCCACTTACTCACAGGAAGTTCATGCAGTTGATGAACAGCAAATCTGATTACCTCACCACCTCAACACCTCCCAGCCAGCCAAGGATTTCTCCCTGCTCAGCTGAGCTGATATCTGCTTCCCAGCAATGGAAGCCCCGTTGCCTTCCAGGTGCCCCCGTCCCTCTTTCTCCCACCCCCAGCTGGCCCTGGTGCTTAGCCAGCCCTGCATAAAGCCAGAGTAGAACTAACCCAACAAAGCAAATAGTTTTCCACCAGCTTAGTGTACTATTAAGCAATACTTTAAATAGCAAAGAAAATACATGGGATGACATATGGAGACACTTTCCCACAGAAGCATTAAAAGGATTTTAGCACTGTGCTCAGTTTCAAGATGTATGAGTATCTTTGATGTCTGTAGCCCCACCTTTGCTACTACTGCTTGCAATCTCAGAATACCAGATGGAGAGCAGGATGGATATACAGAAGCCAGTGTTTACTCTGAGCAGCAAACTAAAAAGTCTACAATATTTAAAAAACAGGAGATCCATACAGAAGCATGTTATTTCTACATACACTAAAAGCAACTGAAATTAAAATGACAAATTCTCATCACACTGTGAAACACCTTATATATTTAACTGAAACTGCAAAAACATCAATCAGATGTCTTTGATCACATCTATAACACAACAAATCATAAATGTGAGGATGAGAAGGTGGGAAGATAGCCCTCTGCCAAGGCAGGTGTGGAAGGACTATACCAATGAAGAACCAGGTAACACTAACATTGTACCCCAAAAGACAGCAGCACAAGGCAATATCTTATTGCCATGGACCTGCCTGTCAGTCCCTGCAACATCTAGTTGCTGTGGGATCTTTGTAGAGTACGCTGATGTAAAAAACAAAACAAAACAAAAAACCTTCTAAAATCTTAGAAAATGCTTTATCTAAACAGCAATAAAATGGTTTTTGGTCATACATATGTAAATTCAGCTCAGGGGTCTAGAGCTATATATTATAAATTCAAAATTATTATTAGATGCTGAAGGGATATAAAATAATTTTAACAGTGCAAACTAGTTGATAGTATGAACATATAATATAGTTATTCCTAAAAAAGGATGAAAAGAATAAAATGATGAAAGTGTATGTTTGGAGACAGCTACTCACTGCAATAGTCCATTTGCACACAGAGAACGGCCAAGACATTAAAGGTCTTCATTTGCAGAATGCATTTAGTGAGAGAAAACATTATATGTGGAGGAAGGAACAAAAGCTGAGCCTTTCACTCTCTTGGCTCTGTTTCTGTGTTTGCTCACAAAACAATCGCTGACTTCAGCCGAGTCTGACTTACTGTTCAGCCTCGCCTCGGTACTTACTGTCAGCATGCACATTTTCAAGGCTTTGCAATATTCTGTTCATCATGAGCATGGTAGGATACACACTTGAGCTCGAAAGGCCACGGTACATGTGTATCTCGCAGAAGGAGCTATTTAGCTGGACTGTTATTTGACAATTCTCACTCAGCTTTCTGCTGAGCGTTTGGGAAGGGCAGGCAGCCAGGGTACATGCACCAAAGGCAGCTCTGTCAAACCTGTGCCCAGGGTGGGAGGGGATGGCTATAACATGGTGCAGCTGACCTGGTTTGTTCAGGTTCACGTCATTTTTGAGGAGCAACGGAGACACTTGGAAGCTCTTGTCTCCCCAGGTTACACAGTGCATGCACCTGCAGCATGTGTGAGCCCTGTCTCTCTCAGTGCAGACAACATGAGGTGTATGGGCAATGATGGAGAAACAGATCCATAGAATCTGAGTGTTGGAAGAGACAGCAGCCAGGGTGAAGCTGAGCGAGCAATGACTGCAGAGCTCAGGGAGAAAAGCAGAGAGCAGAGCTCCATTTCAGCAGAAAACTCTCTGGAAACGCTGGCCAGGGATTCTGGGAAAAGACGTTGTGTGCTACTGCCGGTCCCTCCTCAGGTTTGGGAAAGCAAACTCTGTTTATTCTTTGTAAATAAACAGCATTGCTCCAGAGGATTTATCATCAATCTCACATCCAAAGGAAACACCCAAAAAGGCCTTAAATGCTGGCTCACCTCTCGGACCAGACTATGACAATACACTGGCCCCATTTCTAACCTCGTGAAATACTTGCAGGAATACCAGTGCTAACTGGCAGAGCCGGACTCTGTCCCTCCCTGCCGGCATAGGGAAGGAGCTGCCCTTTCTACAGCATCTGGGCTTGGCCCAAAAGTTCCATGCGTGAAGTTAAACCCCCTGGTAAGGGAGCACTGGGGGTCAGAGGGTCTGAGGCAGGAAGTGTGGGGTAGGCCTGGTTGAACTAGTCATCTCTCATACAGAAATCGTGTCATCTACCTGGAATAGCTTTAGTATCACTAATACTTGAACATAACTGGGGCTGTACCCCCAGGTGGAAGGCGAGAACAGGTTTGCAGTACAATAAATCTCTTTTGAACAACTTCACCTGAGAGAGAGAGAGGCTGGATCTCAGGTCTCATCCTGCAGGTACCTCACACAAGCAGTCCTTAACGTCTTCTACAGAGGGTCAGGTTTTGTCCTTTGATTAAGGCAAGTAGGATTTTGCCAATGATAACCTCATCTTTTTATGAAGCAAAGCAAGTTAACTCAGTTCATGTCTCTCCTGGCCTGGCTAAAGGTGTCAGTTACTAAATGCAAAGTGATATCTGATAGCAGCTGAGGGTAGAAAACACAAAAGTCCCACCTCAGATCCAAACCTCAGATGGAAAGTGCGTGGGCAAAATACAATCACTCGTGCTTATCCACCCTCATTGGCATGCCGAAATCTTTGGAAAAATTATGTGGGATCTTTGTTATGAATGACAACGGCTGATTTCATCTCTTATCCCAAAAGACTCCACTAAAGATCCCGAGGAATTTCCTAAGTAACCACATATGTTGAACTGTTACTTATCTTAATGAAAAAAAGATAGTCACTTAACAGAAAGATATCCAGAGATACCTTCTATGGATTATACAATAAGTACCCCCCCAAAAGAAACAACCTAAATTTATCCAAGCACAAATTTCCCATCTGAAAATACTAAATGTAATTGGTTTCCATCTTTTGAAGGAAGTCCTGGCTCCACTGAAGTCAATGGCAAAACTTGCATTGACTTCAAATGGATCAGGACTTAAACCTTTGCCTTTAAGAACATGCCGACTGATCCTTGAATTTTCTTAAAAAAAAAAAAAGAATCAAAAGATAAATGTGCTTGTATTTAAAAGTTTTGATGCCAAGTTTTGTCCCAGGGTGAATTACTTCAGCCTTGATATAAATCTATCAAAAAAGGTTTAAAAAATGTAAAGATGAACACACCCTTAAAGAATAACCCTGCTCTCCTCTTCTGCTTGGGTACGTATAAAAGGATTTTGCACAGACAATAAAATGAATAAATGAGAAAAGATAAAATAACAAGCCAAATAATATCCAACTTTATGGATATAGACTGCAATTTAAAAATAGGCAACGTATTTTAGTCTGAAGCATTTAATAGTAAAAATATTTATTCTTCTGGCTTCAATTTTATTGAGATGCCTGATATGCAGGAAATCAAATTAATCTATATAAATTACATCAACTAATATTAATTAATTACAGATACTTAATCGGACTAAAAGAAGATACCTTTCCCATTTCATTTAATGTCTTGCATAATTAATATAAGAAAGCTGACAGACTAAAGGTCAATCTATCACTGTATCCTGTCTTCGGCAATTTTTAGGAGCAGTTGTTTAAGGACAAAGTATAAAGCCAGGACAAGTATAGAAGTATCAGGTCAACATCTGCTAAAATGCAGTAGATGCAGAGTTCATTAAAAGATTTTATCATTTCTACAAATTCATGCGAGGTTTTCTAAATCTGTTCTGTATCTGAGAATACTGTCTTGTGGAGATCAATGAGCTAACACTGCCATTTGGTTTCAGCATAGACCACATTGAAACTTCTGCTTAATTAAAATATTTCCATCTTTTCCATTGTAATCTTGATTTGTTTGTAGTAATGTTAATCAAGAAAAATTTCTTCTGTATGTTCACATTTAAGTAGAGAAACAGCTGCTGTCTTTTGACTCTGTCCAAAAATTAACCAAGCTCCTAAACTCGAAATAATGCCCAAACTAAACAAGTCATGCAGTTTTCCCAGATGCACTAGCATAGCTCATTGATCATTGCGATGATAGTATGACATGATGACAATACAATTTTGCTGTATTAGTTACAGTGATACTAAAGGGAAAAAAGAAAAAGGACTGGATGCTGCAGAATGTTGTAGAAGCGATTTCTCTACTTTCTGATTATGATTAAATCTTGGTGCGCTTTGAAATCCCTAATGTGTAATGCAAACCAGGATTTGGGGTGTTAGGAATGCATCCCCACCCTGCCTCCAAAACGCTCTGTAAATTATCATCTGCAGACCCCAAACCCTTGAGTGGAGAGGGGAAGGAAGGAGAGGAAGGCAGGGAGAGGGAGAAGGGGGGCAAAGAGGGAGAGAGAAAGAGGAGAGAGATTAGAAGCACTTTTCACCTCCTGGTCCCGTCAGTGTGCTCAACGCCGAGAACTGTGCTTCAAATCCAGTGTTATCGTTAGGCCCGAGTCAAAGGAAGTGAAATAGTCTACTGAGAAAACAGTGGAAAAAGTAAAGGTCCTAAAGAAGTAAGTGCTGCATGTTGAAACGTATGCATGTCACACCCCATTTGTCTTTCATATTGAAGAATAAAGCAGCCTGTCCCACAGCAGTTATTATACACCATATTCTTTATTTTAAAAATGCAAGAAATTTGGCACAAAGAACAAAAAATCAACTGATGAAAAGCATTTATGTCATGGTTTAAATTAAGACCTTTGTAATGCAAGAATTACATCAGCAGTGGGCTTAGCTTAATGAAAATAAGACAGTGTTTTTAAAGACCATGAACGAACAAATCCTCTCTGCTTTCTTAAAGAGAGAAAAGACAGATATAGATAAATAGATAATTTAAGCTGAAATCAGAGCAAATCACACTTTGCTACCTTTAGGAATTACTGAGCTTTTTATTCCACTGACAATTGTGGGTCAGGAAAGTCAAGCAAGAAGTTATTTTTTATTCACATGTGGATTTTAAACATTTTCAGGGAATATTAGGTATTGCAAAGTCTGTTTGATATTGTTGTTACTTGGACTTCTGGTTAAGATTAATTGAGATTTTATATTTTCCTCTCTTGTGACGTTTTTTTTTTTATTTGTTTTGGGTTCGTCTAACAAAAACTAGAAGTTCTACTTTATCAAATTTTTAAAATGTTTATTAGCATATTATTTTGGTATAATGATGGTTAAGGATTTAATAAAAATCATTTTGAACGAGAAGAAATTAATGCAAGCCATTTTGGGCTGCTAGCAGCAGCATAATAATGATTTGATTAATGTTAAAATATACAGGTAGAGGTAGCAAAAGGGAAGTGGAGTTTCTTCTCTTTGATATATATTGTTTGATATAAACTTTTGTCATCTGTTCTTTGTGCATGTTTTTATCTTTATGGGTCTGCCGAATATTTTATGAGAGTATAAAGAGTAATTTTCTGATGAGAAAGGAATATGGTAAATCAAGATAAAATAGTGGTTTCTAGTGGAAATGAGTATAGAATTTAAAATATAGAGAGAAAACTTTCTCCTCTAGTATGGTGAGTATAATATTTTAATATTTTTTTACTGCATTTATATGACAGAACACTGCAAATAAGTTGGATTAAGTCCATGTTTTGCTACTTCTGATGACAAATGCAACTGTTTTAATCACAAAACATCATATATTTGGGGGGTAATACATATGTATCCAAAAATATGTGTTATTTACTCTATATAAAAAAAACATAGAGAACTAATAAAAACTGATTTTAATTATATCAGTCTTGGGGGGTAGGGAGGATTACAGTATTTTCCATTACTCCGTTTCTTTTTGTATATGAATTAATTATCTGCATGCTGCTAAATTAAGTTATCGTAAATGTTTGGGTATGAAAATAAATCAGATGGGCATGGACAGGACATAACAGACACCAATGTTTACGTTTTATAAATTTATTCTTTCTGAACAACATAATCAAGCTACCACCAATATTTGTGATGATGCTGTATTAGCACATTGCTAGTGTTAAAGACTAGTTATGATGAATTAATTAGTAATTCATAACTCTGAATTAGTTATGGAGAATAAATTATTTCTGATCTGGGTAAAACTAGCTATCCAAATCCTGAAAGATCTTCACAACATTTCTTTATGTGTCCTTTGGGATTTCCAGGACAGTCAGTTCCATGATAAAACAAGCCTTTTCCTCTGCGCCTACATGCACTCTCAGTAATGAAGGGATGAGCAGCAGAGATTTTCTCAAAGAAAAATAACGTTTTAGAAAATAATTATTATTTTTCACTTTCAGAGGACTTCTGGCATCTGTTTCATTTTTAATAAGTGCAGAAAATGATTTAATTTCATTTTCCACTTCCTTTGGCTATGGGAATGAAAGGATGAAGGGAAGGCATTTGGAAAGACAGGGCCTGATTCTGCACCCAGAGCAGATCAGCAACCATGGCTGGTTTCAATGAGACCTGCTTGAAAGCAGCAGCTGCAGGACTGGGCCTGATGCTAAAGGTGATCTGGCATGCAAGAAGGAAGGGAGATAATGGAGCTGGATCTGGTGCTCTTTTTATTTGAACAACAGACAAGTTTCTTATCAATCAAATGCAACCTTTCCTCTCACAATTGGTGTTTCTCAGGGAGGCCTCAGAAGGCTGTTAGGAGTGTGCCCAATTCTTGAAAAATAGCAGGCAATGCACATTGTTTACCAACAAATCCCTCCCTCTCACTAAGTATTGTTTTCAAGGAATTTAGGTAGGAGCTAAACAAAGCTAAACAGTTTCAAGCTGTCTAAAATGGAAAAAAAATATTAAGGCTTTTCTTCCAAGGATTCTTTGCCCCCTTGATTTTTGCATGTGAAATATCTTGTGCTTCAACCATCTCTAGCATCCACAGCTGCCAGGAAATAGAGGGGCTTAGTACCTACCTTCCTAGCAGCAAAAAGGGGAAAACCATGCAAGACTTCCTTCATACATGATTCAAGAGAAATCGAGGCAGCAGACAAAAAACCCTAACATCTAATCCACTCTGCCTTTTACAGATCACCTTGAACAAAAGCCAATACCAACATCAGCATATTCTGACGGGGTGGTGGTTGTGTGCTATGGGGGCAGTAGGCACAAGAGGTTAGGGTGGGAGGCAGAGAAGGTCAGTCCCCACCCAGGATTTCTTCCCCTGTTGTACCAAAGAGTGTCTGCATGCTGCCGTGTTGCTATGACACTACGCCCCTTGAAAACGCAATAAATAAGCAGAGCAGCCTTTCTTATTGGAATAACTGCTACTTCTCTTTTGCCAGAGGACTGGACAGATGCTGCAAGGAAAAGATAACATTTCTTTTCACACTGCCACTGGTAGGTAGGAATCTGCTCTCCTGCCCTGCTGAAGTTCCTGAGCTTTCAAAACACTTCCCCAGGCAGAAAAGGCACCAACACGAAAAACGCTTGCGCCAAGTGGTTGTTTTTTGTGGGCAAGGTTCTGACAGCTGAGACTGCCAGGCGGAATCCTGAGTGAGATGTTTCATGCTGTTGTTTACAAAGCAGATCTTCCTTCTGATGCACTAAGTCAAAACAGCAGGTCTTAAAATGCGGTCAAAGAAACATGATTTCTGAGGAGTTGGCTACTCACCTGGTACTAAATTCCTTCCTTCTGCTAAGTGCTAAGTTGCATTAGACACGGACAAAAACCCATTGCAGATTTTCCTTACATTAATTTTCTTAATATTAATTTTCCATGTCAGCGAGGGTTCTTATTACCGCAAATATGTTGTGCAACTGTGGGCTGTGCAACTAGATCTGCATCGCAACTGCTATCTATTAAGGTATGAGCCACATCATGAAAATATTAGAGAATGTCTGCGTTAAAAAATTAATATCTCCTGTTTAAAGCAGATTTATATTAGGGATCCTAAATCCTTAGGGATTTATAATAGGGATCCTCAGCCTGAAGTGGTTTGGGAAAACAAGCCATCCATAAGAAGCTTGGCGTGGAGCTGATGATCACGGAGCCTGATCTTTGCAAATGTGTGCGCTCATAAATGGTTTTATTTGTGACAGAAGCAGTACAGAGTTTAAGGGCTCGCGCTGTCAGATGACATGCATACGTGTTCGCAAAATGGCCGCGCAGGCAGTCATACGAGTCTTAAAGGCTGCACTTTGGTACGAGACGGGAAGAATCTTGACAGCAAAGGTTATTTGAGCACACTCTCTTATTTCTAGAATACGGTAAAAGGTGCTGCAGCTTTAGACTTCAGAGTTTTTAAGGTTATTTGCTGTTAATCCACCTCTGTTACAAGCTATAACAAGAACTCTGCCCATGCTGTAAAAAACCACTAATAAGTATTATCTTGACTCTAGAGCCTGACAGCCGCCCACTTCGGGAATGAATGTGCAGCGTCTACCTTCCCCAGCTGGATGGTCAAATTACAATAAATGATAATTAGCAAATTAAAACTTAATTAGCCTTCCTGCCTGTTTGAAAGGGAAAAATTGGTTACAAACACGTTTTTTCTAATGCTAAACTAAATTTTACTGCATCAATGAGGTGTGAATTTTTTTCCACAGAAAAAGGAAAGTCAAACTTTACCCTCCTCATCATTTAAAGCTGAGCTTCGTATGCAGACACATATTTATACATTGTCTAAATTTCACCCTCCTAACTCCAGTGATTTCAATCTTTTCATTTGGAATTGTTCTGACACATTCCTGCTTCCATTTATTTTAATTATCTCGGATTGTGACTCTTATTTAAAAACTGGAGCACTTGAACTAATTCAAAAGTACTTTCTGAAAGAAATATTCTCTTACACAGCATTTTGTAACACTACTGTTGTAACATTACAAATTAGTGGTGTTTGACCATTGTAACAGAGCCTACCACTTCCCTGCTCTGCCCTTCTGAAATGTTTACTTTAGCCAACCAAAAAAAGTATCTAATTAAGCCTCATGATCAGCCTCATTACATAAATAACTGTTAGTTTCCTTGGGCTGCTAACAAGAATGCTGAGACGCAGATGGGTTAAATGAGTTGTTAAAAGCCACACAGTAGCTGCATTTTTATTATCAGGGTTAGCTCGAAGGGTAGCTTCACTGATTTAAAATATGAACAAAGGAAAGAGAATCCATATGAAAAACAAATGAAAAAAATTCCCCCTCTGTGGACAAATTTCTGGTGAAAAGGATATGCACAGTGATCAAAGCAAAGTTTAAAGAATGAGCGTCTGGAAAAAAAAAACCCTTTAAAAGATGTTTTAGTTATAATAATGCAGTTATCTAAATGTCAGTGAATTTGATCAAAGCTGATCTGCAGAGCTCAGGTTTAGCATTAGGTGAGTCATTTTCTTTTATTAGTGATGTTTTTTCATTCAAATGGGTAAAAAGGTGGGAGTTTAGATATGTTGAAGGTTTCATTGGCTTACAGTAGGGACAGACAAATGAGGCCCACCTAGTTTTACAATCTGGCCACCAGCTACTTTGTTTTTAATAAAATACAGCATATTGAAAGGGCATGTCTCAACATGTCTTGACCCATCTAAACTGGATCAAGATGGAGAGACCCATATTGAAACCAGTCCACTCCCAGGACGGGGCCTATTGTCCGCAGAGAGCAGGAAGGGTCCCTGCCTCACCATGGAGCAAGAATCAGCCAACCTTGGTCCTGCCAGCCATGCGCCCACCCCTCTCCTGGCTGCTTTGAGGGGGAACACTTTTCAGGCTCTATTGCTGCAGGGAGTCCTGGGAGTTAATTCAATCATCTTGACCCATCTTTGTACTGCCACACACTGTCTAAATTAAAACCAGAGTGGTGTTAAGTCCTCTAAATGCCTAAATGGCAGTTTACAAAGCCCACACAATTTTGGGGAAGGGATCTTCCGCCACCAGCGCTCCAAAACAAACCTGTATGAGAATAGTCCCTGGGACTCCCTGAAAAGAAGCAATAATGCACTGGCAAAAATTTGTCCTCTCATGGCCCCTGAACAGCAACTATCATTGCCGTGAGGAGCATTTCAGGGCACTTCTGCTGCTGCCTGGCAGAGAAAACCCCTCAAAATTAGGTTTTAAAATGAAGTCACCTTCCTAACCCTCTTTCTTGTGGCTGGAACACTGTAGTGTGCTTGAGGGTTTGCTAGGATGCTTACACAGCAAACCATGTGACAGTTGGAATGGGGTTTGTCCATTTGAGTGTCATTGGAAAGTTGTCTGCTACAACAAGGCCCTGATCCTCCAATGATCTCAATGCTATTAGAAAAAACAGTATCAATAGCAGTGTTAAAGCTGAGAGCTTGGGGAGCTGCTACTTTTCACAGCTTGCAACTGAAACTGTGAAAGTGCGCTTTACAGCGCATTCTCTCATCTGCAATTTCCTGTTGCTGAAACCTGAAGAATTTCAGTCAAGCCAGGTTGCTGCCTGCAAGTGGCTGTGGGGCAAAGGCCTTCGAGCAGGGAAGCTCTCATGTTATTCCCCCACCTGAATCAGGGCTTCATTGTGGGGCTTTTAGGGAAATTAACCTGTTGTGCCCCAGAGTCTAGGGAGACAGCCAGCTAACTGCAGGACAATGTAGCATCAGCTCACGGTTTGCCTAGTTTTCAGTGGCACGTGTCCACGTGCACTCTCTTTCCCTGCGGTACCTTGGAACAAAAATCAGATATCTCATCCCTTATGGGAGAGGGGAGGTGAATTTGTGTTTATGAGGGGGTTAAAGAATACATAAGAGCAGTCTCTTGGCAGTAGCTGAGATGCTGAACTTTCACGCCCCCTGTTTTCCTTGCAGTAACTTGTTCATCTGCTCGTATCCTCACTTCCCAGTTGAAAAACCCTGTGAAGGAAAAAAGCAAATGCTAGTAGGGATAGATTTGGGCAAAGGCAGCGAGGTCCCCACCTAAGTCCTCACTCCCATGCTGTAATCCCAGCTCATTTGGACTTACTGGATGGTTTTAGGGAACTGAGCCTGCTGTGCGCCCAGGAAAGGACAGAACCGTGGGGCTACATCACAGTCTAATTTTTCATTAGAAACTCGTCATGTCTAGAGTTCCTGTTCTGCCTTAACCAGGCGAATGAGGCTCAGAGAGATGTGAGCTGCCCCCAGCCGAGCCACTGCAAAACTGTTAGGTAATTTTTCTTACTGAGAGTTTGAAAATATGTATCATGACAAAGATATGGTTGTAGCTTGGCAAGAACACGACATGTGATGGTATGAGCTGCCACATGCCTCTTAACGCAGCATTAATTTAAGACCCACTTTTCCATTAAATAAAATTAGAGGATAATGGGTGCATGACAAAAGAAGATGAGGAGGATCTGACCCATTCACCCAGACTCATTCTGCCATCTATGTAGCTAAAATCCCCTTGGAGACTTCCTTGTTTTCCTAACATTTCTCTGCTGTGGTCCATGCCCATGCAGCTTCAGGACAGGATCAGACCATCATTTCCACTGTGAAGTAGGAGAAGGAGGCCACAATGTGGAAATGAGAGTCAGAGTCATGGGGTGCTTGTGTGGTTAGATGACTCACACCAGCAGAACCAGCTCCTGGACTAAATCAGGGCCAGGTTTATATTGTACCCCAGCCAGGCAGCCTTGAAAGGGCTCTGAAGGCCATGGCACCCTGCAGGCAGGTGCACTGCGTTTGCATTGCCCTCGCAGGCAGCCTGAGCATGCCTGGGGCTGGAGCTGCCCATGAATCCCATCTGCCATCACAGCTGGGCCTCCAGGCAAAACCCCAAGGGTTTTCCTTCCCGCCACCCTCCTGGCCAGCCCAGCACACAGGCAGACAGGGCAGCGCGCAGCTGGCACAGCATGGGGAAATACAGGGCTGTGCTGAAAACATTCATTAGGGCCGTCCCCAGGACTGGCTTCAAGGGCACTGCAGCAGGCAGCCTGTGACCATGGGTGATGCTGAGCTGCTCCCTCACAGGCACTTTGGTCCTTTTCCTGCTGACGCACTGAGTGCTGAGCGTTGCTGCCCAGCTTGCCTGGGGGGCGGCATGGGACTGGGGAAGAGAGAGTGCCTCCGCAGTCTGGGAGCATTCACTGTGCTTCCTGACTGCAAGCCCCAGAAGGATGTAATCCAGCTGCCTGCCTGTGTTTATCAAGCCAAAGAATTTACAAAGTTTAAATAAAAGAACCATGATACAGTAATGAAAGCACCTAAAGCATTCCTAACTTGTGGAAGTTACTTGTGGGTGAGCAGCCGTGCCCGTTTCACCCAGATACTCAAATGCAAGCTTTCCCTGCGTGCTCCGTGTGGCACGTGGAGCACAGGCTGCTTTGAACACGGGCAAACTTGCATTAACACGATGGGAAGGAGCAGCTACATTCTAGCGCATCAGTGATCCATGCAAAATGGGTCACCAGGAGATTTAGAAACTGTACCTTTCAATCCCAGCCAAAGAGATACATCAAGGCACGCCGACGTGAAGCACGACTGACACACCTTGAGGCATCTTCAGTGCACTGAATGGTAGTGACGCCAAAGGATATCAGCTGGCAGTATCTGAGACAATGTCTCGTAAATAATCTCTGAGGAAGAAAGAAATAAAGTTTCTACTTCCTTTTACACTTGAAAAAAGAAAAGCCATCAATCAATCTACTTCCCCAGACGAACGGACGGATGTCCAAAATGCCCTAGCATGCAGGAGAGCCCTCACAAGCATGCAGCAAGGTTGCCGCAGATCAAGGCGCTGCCTGAGGAGTAGGAGTCTCGCAGCATTGCCTATGGCAAGGCACCATCAGTGCTGCCTGTGCCAGCAGGTTTGTGCCCATCTGCACAGGGAGGTGAAGTTTGCTCCTTTCAAAGACAGAATTCTGGGAGATTTCTACAAAGGTAAAGCCAAAAGAGCTGGGTTTTGTACTCTTCTCCCAGCCACAGTCCTCAGCCCTGTGAGGCGATGGAGCCACTCTCTGGATCCTACAAGAATTTCAGGGAAGCAAAATTCTTGCTCTTCCCCTTTTCCTACTGAGAAGATGCTGGTGGCAGATGGACTCCAAAGGCCTGGAGATTTGCTTGGCTGCTCTGGAGCGGTCCAGTGACTGCCCAGCACCCTCCTCAATGCCCTTTCACTGCAGCTTGATGGAGGACAGCTTGTGAGGGTGCTCCCCCAGCTCCCAAAATCCAAACCACCCCCGTGAGGCCATGTAGCCCATGTGTCCATCTATACCCCTGACTGCATGAGGGCTGGGTACTCAGCTTGTTTGTATTCCCCACTGGTACAGCCACCCTGGCAGGGCCCTGCTGCGTAGCCCGCTCACCTTGGGCTGAGCTTGGTGTTTTCTGTATCGATCAATTTTAAGATAAGTTTTTAAAGTAAATCTGCACTGCAAAGTTTTGCCCCAGTGCTGGCAGAAGAGGAGGCCTTCCTGGAGAAGGCGTGGGAGGAAGGTGTGAGGCTACTGCACCTGGGATTAAGTGCTATCAGGTCCCTCTCCACTCATCATAAAGTCTTGGGGTAGTGTTTGAAAGTCATGTCTGGGAAAGGGTGCTCAGGCTCGTGAGGGAGACTCAAAAGAGGGGAAGCATCTACACTTCTATTGCCTTAATTCTGCAGATTTAGAAAAGGTGTCCAGTGTTCTCAGTGTAGATATTTTTACATCTCTTGTTTGATAGACTAGAAGCTTCTAGAAAAAGTTTCACAAACAGCTGCATCTGGATTTTCAACAATAGAGATTAAAATTGATGTTTTATACAGATATGATATCTTTATTTTGAATGTAGATAAATATTTTGAAATCTAAGTTTTCCTTTTTAGTAACTTAATTAAAAATAACTTTTTTGTTAGTAGTTGCCCTATTTTTGCCATCATTACACTGTTATAAATAAGAAAAAGGAGTAATAAAATCTTCCATAAGTAAAGAGGAAAAGAGATGCTGTGAGGTGAAAAATATAAGCTGGAAACGAAACACAGTACAATATTAAAATAAAAGCAACATATGTCCAAATCCTTGTGTAATATAGTTTGATAAACGAAGTCACCCTTCTGCACATGAAGGACTATCTCCAGTTATGGAGTATGGAGCGATCAGAGGCTCTGAGCCAGCAGTGCAGCTTGGCTGACCCACTGCAAACTCAGTCTTGAGATTTTGGGGTCACTGCATTGCTTCTTTCATTCACCTGAAACCGCTGGCTCCTCTTGACCTCCATGAGGGTCACGAAGTCCGGCAGCTGCAGTGCTGCTGCCAACAGCTTTCACATCCTAAGCAGCCAGGGCTGATGCCAGCTGCCTGCACTGCCGATCCTCGTCCCCTTGGGATCACTCTTCTGGCTTTGTGCCAGACCTGGCATGCTTGAAATGGTCTGAGTACATCTACGGGACTTGCACTGATACCTCCTGAGTGCCACGTGGATGTGGCATTGATTAATAGAGACAACAAGGAAGGACTGGCAGGGAAAACGAGCTCTGGGTCAGTGATGAGAGAGGAGCCCATATGGGCAGGTGGCTACAGGACAGATTGAGGCAACTAGTGAAAGCTGGGAAATTGGTTCAAAAAGAGAGAACCAAGAAGTCTGACTGAAGGAATTTGCTTAGGAAAAGAGAGGTTGAAACACAGGGTGAGACACAGGAAAGCAAAAAAGAAACAGAAGAAAAAAAGTCGGGAACAAGATGGAGGGGGCACTAGGTAGGAATCAGGGTATAGTGCAGAATGAGGCTGAGGTGAGAGAAGCAGCTCCTGGAGCAACCGCGCAGAAGTAGAGCAGTGAGAAGGAAGAGGAAAAAGGAAGGAGGGAGAGTTCAATAACTAATGTTTTTTCACTTGTTTTACTCAAATGGCTCAAATAGTGGAACCCTCAGCACCAGCCTTTAGCCCCAGCCAGACATGGCCATGCCGTATTCCTGGGTTGCTGCTGGTCTGCTTTCCAGTTAGATCCAGGCTGTGCCTGTTCCTGAGGTGGTACAGGTACAAAGTTGGGCTTTGCCAGCAAAGCTGTGCTGGCATTGGGAATAATCTGTGCTGGTCTGTAATAGCATGATGTGCTGTTGCTGTGTAATAGATGCCTTCATAGAAAAGCATTATGCACACATAGCTGGGCTGAGCTGCTCCACCATCGGCTGTGGACAGCGTCCGTTCCAGCAACTGATGTACGAAGAGCTCAGTTTTCAGATATAACCAAAAGGACTATAATTTTTCAAACTGATTTGCCCCCAGAATGGAGGTTATGGCCACATCGTATCTAATTATCTGATGGGTTTTCTCCCTGGTACATTCATCCCTGGTACGTAGCACAGCTAGACCCTCTCACTGCTCCCCCACTGCAGCTGCTGCCTCTAACACAGCAAAAGGTGCAGAACAAACACTGACAGTGCAGGAGGGAAAAATCAGTGCTGAAAAGGAAGGGGCAATGGGAGAGAGAAGAACAAGGGGAAGTGGGTGGCAGGTGGTTTGGGAAGCTTCAGGAAACTGCAGAAGGGCAGAGCTGTGTGCTATGTTCTAGGACTGAGCTCCAAAGGGAAGTAGGATACTTCACCCAGACACAAACGGCAGTCACAGGAATATTAGTGTGTTTAGTGTTTGCGTTGTGAAAGTCAGGATGGCACTTTACGGCTATAAAAGCCCTAGCCCTGCCCAAAAGACAGCTTTATAGAACTTGTTTCTGTTCCCAACAGGTCTAAAACCAACGAAACATATGTGTATTTTAACGTGTTCTTTATAGCTGCCTCTGAAATTTCCCAGGGAGAGATGAGCTTTTTAAAAGTGAATGAAGCGTGTCAGTGCCATAGGCAAGTGTATAGATAGTAAAGAGAAATACTAAATCATCCTCTGACGTTTTAAGGTGGAAGCTACTGGTTTAACTTTAAAAACTAGTCCAAGGACCAACTGCAGAGATACTTATCACTGCCCCTCCTCAGCAATTTGGGCTTCGTTCTGGCAGCTGAACTTTTGAAATCCTCAGAAGATAAATTTGCAGTCTGTGTCTGCTCAGGGGGGAAGCTTATTAAACAAGCAACCCCGAACAATTAAATCAAACCTTAGCTATATGTAATCATTTTAATTTCGTCCTTTGATATTGTTCATCTGATTAAGTTCTTTCCAAACAAACTGCACATAGAACTTGGCCTAGGAGGAACGGACTAAGCCCATATGTATCCTGACAGGGGTGTTTACTTGAATGGAGTTATCCCAGCCTTGCTATGCATTCTTGGAGATGCAAAAGGGCCTGGGGACAGGAACTCAGAGAACAATAAGGACAGAGAAACTGAGAGGAAATAACCTACAAGGAGAACAGGAATGCAATGGGAATAGACAAATCAGACAGAAAGAAATCAGATACTGGATAGATGGAACAGAAAGGGAGCGAGAGATGCCCATAGAGAGAGATTTGGAGAAGAGCAATACAGAGAGAGGAGCAGTCTGGAGAGAGAGTACAAGGGCTGCCAGCACAGGGGGCAGGTAGTGTCAGGCGTGCAGCACCCCAGGCAGGGAAGGGGTGCAAGTCACAGGGGTGTGAAGAAGAAGCAAGCATATGGCCCTTAAATAAACTTTGACTAGGAAGGCTGCTCTTCAGCCAGCAAACCAGTATTTCTGGCTGCAGAAACTTTTTCCCTCCCCATCTTGCTGGACAGCAGCAGATGCAGCGATAGGCCTTGACTACCTGCGAAATTTTGGCTGAGCTTGAGACTGTCACATCAGTTAGAACTCACCTGGCTGCCTCCACCTGGGGCAGAGCAGGGCTCTCCCAGAGGTCCTGCCGCTGGCCCTGGAGTAGGCACAGCAGCCCTCTGTGGAGGCAGCAGACAGATAACAAGCAGCCACAGGCAGAAATGCAGCCCTTTCTGCATCAACAGCCTGACTGCAGCCCAGGCGCTGCTGGTTTTGACTTGCTGCTCACTAACAGGTTTCAGGCAGTGCGCTTCCCTGCTGCAGGACCAGTGAGGGTTGTTGGAGATGGGGACACCACAGCCACCCAAGCTCTGTCAGCATCTGCTCCCCGTGGGCTTGCTGGGACTTGTGACCCTCCTGGGCTGTCCCAGAGCTGGACTGTCCCACAGTCCCAGCACCATCCATGGTGGGAATCCTCCCCACTTAGTGCAAAGGGATCACTCCCCGCCAACAGGGATCCCTGAGCCCAGAGTGGGGGAGATTTCTCTGCATAGTCTGGGAGAGAAGAGCAAGATGGGTGTCCCCAGCCAGGCAAAGAACTTTCCAAACTACCCAAGACACTGCAGGTAGGGTGCTGAGGCTGACAAGAGCAGTGGGAAGGCAGAGGAGGGATTGCCTATCCAAGGCACCTTGCAACATATCAGGGAAAATGCCTCAGAGCTGGCAC
>JANHGB010043947.1:0-16797 GCA_026283785.1 Coracopsis vasa
CCTGCTCTAGTGGAAGGTGTCCCTGCCCATGGCAGGGGTTGGAACTGGATGAGCTTTAAGGTCCCTTCCAACACAAATCATTCTATGGTTTTGTGGCTTTCACCCAAGGAAATAAAACAACAGAACCTGTGAGCCCCTCTGCCCCAAAAGCCAAACAGTGCTGGGCCTGATGTACAAGTGACTGACCAAGGCCACAAGGCCATGACTGACCAAGCCAGGAGAAGCCCTAGCGCCAGCAGCACTCAAGTGCTGTGGCATCCACCTCCAGCCTCCTGCTCTACTCACAACCCCAACCTGTTGTGTGAAGCTGGCTCCATGTAACACGACAGCAACGCTGGTGCAGGCAGCGCCTGGTTAGTTGGTCTGAAGGGACAATCTGGCCACCACTGCAGTACAAGAGGGACCTGTCTGAGCCACTATATTTAGCCCTGGTTGGTGGGCAGACAAATCCTAATCGCGAGCAGCAGCCGCCTCGTCATCAGTCCCAAGATGTCAAAGCAAAGCCGCGCAGTGCCCATGACAGCCCCGCGTCAGGACAGCCTGAGCCGCCCGGGATTAGTGCCCAGGAGTAATGCAGGACAGCAGCAAACCCAGGAGATCCATCATGATGGGTTTAAAGTGGCATGGCAAGGTAAGGTAAGCCGTGCCAAAGTGAGCAGAAGTCAGTGGTGCTGGTCCACACTGAGCTGTTCTGGTTCTTGGAATTCTTTGGCTCTCGTAGCAGCACCATGCCAACTGCTGTCCCACATCCCAACACTGCATATTCCCCACCACCCACCCCGGGGCTCCCTGGGCAGGCAGATGCTGACATGGAAATGGTGCAGATGCAGAGAGAGCTGAGCTGCAGTCGAGTGCCCACTCTGCAGGGCACACGTAGGGAACTGCATGTACTTGACACAGAATAAACTCCTTTTAACTGAGGCTTATGCCAATATATTTCACTCAGAGTGCATCACAGCCCATTGCTGACAATGATTCATTTATGCGGTGATTTGTCCTCTAGGAAACACCTCTCCCTGTTCCTGGCTCTGCTCAGTGCATGCACCCAGGAATTCACTCTCATCCACTTCAGCTCTCTGTGCTGGCCTCTCCTCTACCCTGTCACCTGAAACATAGCTGCAACACTGATTTCCCTCACTTCTCCTTCAGATTGGGATTAAATCATACCTGTTTCAGGGAAACACTTCATAAAATATACGTGTTCCCAGTGGGAAGACCCTACAAAAGGCTCGACTCTTTCCTTCCTGTCCGCTTGGATGCAAACAAGCTGATCTGCACTTTGCCAAGTTGCTAGCGACTCATTTGGGTCCATCTTCCCTAAAAAAGGAGATCCAACAGGGAAAACAATATTAAACTTCTTTTAAAGACTGACCCTTGCAGCAGATCAGCCTCCAAGCCTCCCTCCGTGTCATTATTACTCTGTTTTCTCATGCAAAAAGAGCTACCAGTTCCCACTGGATCAGTGTCCCACACCTCCCTGTCCCCAGGCATCCAGAAAGGAAGAACAGGCAGTTCCCTTTGCTGGGATCTCTGACTGTTTTCACGCTCATGGAGACATGCACAGCCCAGAGAACATCTCAGCTCCTGCCTTCCCCTCCTGGATGTGCTTTCAGCTGTAAATAGCCTACACAGAGAGGGGTGGGACTGGCCTGGAGGTCTCTGTGCTGCAGGAGGAGGGTTCCCCATCTCCCATCTGCACAGTGAGGGTGGAGACAGGTTTCCACCTGACACTGTATTGATTCCATGTGGGAAGCTCGGCTGCCTCACCCTGAGCTGAAGCCTTCCCAGCATTTCAACTGCTGCTGCTAACAGAAGTCACCAAATGGAGCAGCTCTTCCATGCAGCAAGTTCCCCATCGCCCTCAGCGCTGCTCTGGGCTTGTTCATCCTGTGCTAACTTGCAGGATACTCTGCACTGACGCCTTGTTTCCTCTGTTTGCGAAAGCAGAGAGCTTGCTAATCCCCCTCTGCCCACGTCAGAGTCCTAATGCTCTCCCTGGGCTTCCATCACAACTCCATAATCCTGGCTCAGCCCCAGCTGTAAGCACGGCTCCCTTTGGCTGTATGGAGAATTGCAGTTGGATTTTGGGATGGAGAAGGGCAAGCGTCCCTGTAGGCTCCTCTTAATGCCCGTTTCTACATTACCACATCACCACCAGGCACACTAGTGGTGCCAGGAGCATCTCCAGCAGCACAAGGAGAAGATACACCAGTAAAACATGTTTTAGGGTTGGGAAAAGGGCAGCAGCTGCCACATGTGAGGACTGAGGTGGAGAAACAAGGACCCACTGGGTCTGGCTGTGCCTAAATTAGGTCTGTTAGATTAATTCCCTGGGCACAACTTGATTTCACATCTCCCACTGCCACTTCTTCCCAACACCAGCTTTCCACTGCACCTCCTCCCAAATCCCATTTTAAACCCCAGCTTTGAGCACACCACCCCTATTGCCTTCAAACCAGCCCTCCAAGATGCCACCCACTGCACAAAACCACAACAACCCCAGGCTTGTGATGACACTGAGACCATGAAACCAGCCCTTCTTGGGCAGGGAGCCTGCTCTGTCCTTCACAGGCAGCACTATGCACTGCTACAGCCCCACACGGGTACTGCTTAGGCAAAAGCCTCATCAATATTTCAAGCTGGAGCCTGTAGCTCAAGCAGCTTTCAAGGCCCTGATCAGATCAATGTCAAACAAAAGGCTGCAGGATGAAGATGCTCCAGCAAGCAAGGCCCAGGCTGTGGGCTGGCAATGTCACCTCTCCTTCCCAATGCTGAGTGAGTGTCTCTCCTCTGGCCCCAGTGAGCTGGGATGGCTCCAGCACCAGCCCATCCCATTGAGCTGCCCAAAGCACAGTTTCCTCTTACAGGAGCATTTTCAGTTTCCAGCTGACTTCGGAAGTGGTGCTGTTACAATCCCCATCACTTGCTTTGAATATTACTTTGCTTTAATGCCAGTCACTTAAGAACCAAACATCTGAGGCTCAAACTGTGGGGTCGTCGGTTCCAGCATCCCCACTCAGAGCAGATGCTCCAGAGGAGCAAGAAAACCATAATGCACTTAGCTAGTTTGACACTGCATGGGAGCAGGAGATCTTATTTCCCTCAGCTATAAATGTAACTGATCAGAAGATAATCCACAGCCCTTTTGCAGTTCAGCCACGCTCCTGGGCTCCCTACTCCCTGCAAGACTGAATTCAGCCCTAGCTTCTGAGACATCCATGAACATAAAGAAATTGCCTCTTTTTAGCCCTCTTGGTTCTCTTGGATCACTTAATTATTATTCAGATGCCAGAGAATGGATGGGAAAATATCATATCAAGATAGAAACCAAAAAGAGAATCATTACATCTAATGGCTAAAATCAGGGATGAAACATCTTACCTGACTTCAAGCAATTCTGTTAAACTACTGTCTCCTTTTCCCTATCAATAAAATGGGATAAATTTATGTCCATTCCAGGGAAAATGGAGGGGGTGAGGGATTGGAATCCCTCAGAAAGCACCTACAGAAGGGTAAGAGCAGTCCTAGAGAGAAGCGCTTATTGGCAGTACCAGCAAATGAAGCCTTTGCAAGCAATAGTGAGCTGGGGGAATTTGCTGGTTAATGCCATTATGCCTCTGGCAGACATTTTCCCCCTCTCCTTCCTGCTACCAATTGCACCAAATCACTCCCTGTTTTTCATCTCCCCCCAACAGAAGGGCACTGCATCAAATAACCCAGGAGGATGCTCGCACTCACACCCTGGGCTTCAGGATAGGGAGAAGGCAGACAAATCCTCCCCGCCAGAGCCAACGCTGAAAATCCATCTGCTCTCCATCCCCAGACAGAGACAGGAGGAATAGATACCAACATCTCCTCCATCCCTAAGGGAGATATATTAGCTGGTTACGTAATAAAACTAACAGCATGGTGCTTCCAAGGACTCCTGTGCCGACAAAGCCCTTCCCCTAATGCCACCGGAGATTAGAGCAAATCGAAGAGGAGTGGAAGCAAGGCGAGGGACTGCGGGTGAGGTTTGCACAGAGGAGATGCTGCAGCCTCTGCCCTTAATGCACTCGAAATCCCATCTGATTTCCAACTCTGCTGCTAAAAAAAAATAGAAAGGGGAAAAAGAAAGGACAAAAGGAACAGCCCAGCCTGCATTAAAATGGCATTAATAGTGGGTGAGTGAGGTGGAGTGACTCAGGAAGGAGTGCTGTTCAGTGGAAGCATCCAGAGGAATCCAGACCATGAAAGCATTTTGGATGCAGACCAAAAGGAGGCAGAGGTGCAGAGATCTGCTAAAGGGCTCTAACGTGCTTGGACAAATCTGATTAGTTGCTGGTTTTGAGCATCCAGGGTCAGATCCTTCCTTCAATAAATACACATCAGTTATCCCCCTCGCGCCGGGTTGCCGGCAAAGCAGAGCACAGCACAACCCTTCTCTTCCCTCTCAGCATCAGATGCATTCCCAGCTCCGAGGACAGAGGTTTCACTTCATTTCTGCTCCCTCTTCAGGCTGGCTGACCCCACAGCAAGACACATCAAGTTGAACACCCCGAGTAAAGTTACTCTTCCCTCCACTTCCCTGTTTTTGCTGCAAATTAAATAGTGATGTTTTAAAATGATCACATTCCCTATGAGATGAGGATTTTGATGCAAGTCAAGCTCGAGGTCTCATCTAGACAGATTCCTGCTTTACATGCAAAGAAGTCAAGGCTCTGCCATCTGACTGCACATGCTTGCTCCCCCTTTGACAATTGGAGCTCGAACGGCCTCATCCTCAAGGTGACGTTTCCTTTCAATTCCACACTTTACATCCTTTTTGAGCTTATTTTGACATATCTCCATCCATTTCATTGAAATAACCAGTGAGTTTCATCTCTGAACTTGGAAAGCACTTGGAAAAGCATCAGGCAGAAGTACAGTGCAACTGAAGGCAGTGGATGAGCATCAACTAGACACGGTCATACATTCCAGTATCACCTCTTGAACTGACTGGTTTATCCACTACAAACTTAGTTTGAACAACTGCAAAAGTCACCAGAGTTAGCAGAAGAGACATCCAGGTAATAGGTGAGAAATGCTACATAGCATCCCTATAACTAACCTATTAACTATGACTGCAAGATGGAAAACAAAGCAGGAGGCAAACAACCTGATGCTGACAGCCGAGGGATGACTTGGAAGGTGTCACCCAAGCAGAAAACCAACAGTTGCTCCAGAGCAGCCACCAAGCACACAAAAACAGTCTTGAGAAAGGAAGGAAATGAGTGGGTAATAAAACGTTGGTCATACTCTCTGCCACTTCACAGTGAAGTGTTTTGGAGATGAGTTTAACATGGCACTGACTAGTTGTGTTAGTTGACCAAATCTGGTCCTCCCTGTGCTAGGCACTGTATGGATGCAGTGTGGGGAGCAGTCTGCCCCTAAAACTAAAGAGCAAGCTGGCAGAAGGAGGAAAAGAGCAAAGCCACCAGCATTATGGAAGTTAACAAGAGGTTAGTGCTACCATTTTGTTGTGAGACTGCAAGTCACAACCTAGTTAGTGACCATCTGCAGTGAGGGAGAACTATGTAACTAGCAAAAACTTGGTATTCAAGTAAAAGAAAGGAAAACCCCTAGCTAAGAGCTCATTAAAACCCCAGAGAGAGTAAAAACTTCCCAACAGCCTTACCATTGGCATCTTGGACTCCAGTAAGCGCTCCTACTGCTGCTGCAGTTTCACCAGACAGGACAATTTGTCCTCCCCCTTGGAGAGTGGCTTCAGCAAGCGTGGCTACTGCATGGGCGGCTGCTTCACTGTGGGCACAGGAAAGGAGAAAGAAGGGTTAGAAAGCCAAACAAAGAAATAACTCCACTCCAACAGCATCCATTTTAACCAGGCAACGTGTAAAGAGAACAAATCCAGAAAGGAGGAACTGGGACAGTCAGGGATTCTCAGGTTGCCCAGAGAAGCTGCGGCTGCCCCATCCCTGGCAGTGTTCAAGGCCAGGTTGGACACAGGGGCTTGGAGCAACCTGCTCTAGTGGAAGGTGTCCCTGCCTGCGGCAGGGGTTGGAACTGGATGAGCTTTAAGGTTCTTTCCAACCCAAACCGTTCTATGATGCTGCCGACCCATTTGAGAGGCGCTTCGAGCAGTGGTGATGAGAAGCGCTCCGCGCACCCCAGATGCTGTTCGGTGACCGATGCGCTGACATTACAACATCTCGGACCGTGGCTCTGCCGCGCAGTGTTGGGGGCTCGGGCCGCGCGTGGGGACCGGTCGTGTGGCTGCGCGGCCGCGGGGTGGCAGCACCGCCAGCCCGCCGGGGACAGCGGAGGGCTCTGTGCCCCTGTTTCCCTGTGGCCTTCTGTCATGGTGTGCTGTTACACGATGCTGATGGGGCTCAGGGCAGTGAGCTATGTCCACGGTAGTGCTGACAACGGTGTCAGAGGGGAATTCGGAGCTCCCAGTTGCAACCCTGCAGCCAGTGTGCCGTGCTGCCTGCCTCTCACTGCCCCTGGGCAGTGGGGCAAGGAGGCACAGCTGGTGCAGCAGCCTGGCATCGTCCTGCTGCCCTGGGGCTCCTACCAATTCCTGCATCAAAGGTGCCATGGCCTGGGTGGCAAGCGCTGGCATGCCGGCCCCCGAGCCGTTCCCACAGGGAAGCAGCATGCCTGCTCCCCACGGGCCCACTCCAGCGGCAGCGTGGCTGTGCTGGTGCTGCTCTGTGGGCTGGGCAGAGGGGCAGAGCTCCATGTCCTTGCCTGAGCTTGCTCTGTGTGGGGAGGGATAGCGTGGGTGCCAGGCAGGTGGGGACAGGCCCCAGGCACTGCTCTGCTCTTGCTGTGCACCCCACACGTGGGTCCAGGTGCCTGCTTTGGGCAGAGCTGCCTGTGGGGCTCACCCTCCTGCTGGGTCCTAGGGCTTTATCTGCTGGGGATTTGGTACCTCTGCCCGGCTGGTAGCAAAGCCCCCAGCAAATGCTCACCCATGGGAAACCTGGGAGGGGACGGCAGTGCTGGAACAGGGACATTGCCTGGGGATGCTCCCAGCCTGGACGGGCTCCTTGGGACAGGAAGGCGGGCTGTGGGGACGAGGGCAGCTGCGCAGGGGCTGTGTTTCTGAGGCTTGCATCTCCGGCTCACTGCTGATGGCTCCTGCAGACTTTTCCATTCTTGATCAACCCCCATCAGGTCAGATTTCCCCTCAAATCACCTTCCTGCCTGCGTAGTGCAGGCACAATCAGCCTTGTACCGGTACAGGAGGCAGTGGCTGGAGCAGGTCCCGCTTTGCAGCCACGGGTGCCAGGGACCCTTCGGAGGGTGGAAGGTGATGACGGGACAAGGAGAGCTGAGAAACTTCTGCTGCTTGCGCCCTGATCTGCCTGCATGAAGGAGACGTGGGGCGGGCAGGACTTGACAGGCGACTTATAAAACTGGTGGTGTGCTCTCCATCCCGCTCATCAGGGCTCTGGTTTCATGTGTTCTGGAACAGCAGCTCCCCTTTCCCCCCCTGCAGACACGGACAGTGCTGCCAGTGTGGCCAGAAGGACCTCTTTGCCCTGCCTGCAGCAGGCACAGGGGGTACAGGCTATTGTGAGGTGTCCCAGACCCCCACTGCCTCCCCTGTCACATGTCCATCTACCAGCACTTGCAGGGGCTGACAGGCATGAAGGGCAAGGTGGAAACAGCCCATGCACATCCACCAGGAGATGGACGTGAGCCACACACCAGGCTCCGCTGGAGGTGGCAGCACACTGGGGACACGCTGCTTGTGTCAGGCGCCGGCTGCCTGCCCAGTGCCAGATAACGCGGTTGTGCTCCAAGCTGGGTGCAGCCGAGGTGCCAAGAGGATCTGTAGTACGGTGCTCAGCCAGCCAGGACCAGCACCCTGCCCGGCGGCAGTGGCACTGGTATCCTGCCTACCCCGAGGTCCCCGCAGTGGCTGTGGATGTCCCCACTAGGAAGAGGGAAGTGAGCTCACGTGGCTCCTTTAGTCTTTGGACCCGAAGGGGTGAGCTGGGCTCTGCTGTACCTCGATGGCCGTGGGACCTTACCCATGGGATAAATCCTCAGGATGTGGCCTAGTGCTTGGCTGCAGGACTTGGAATGCCGACATCCCTCACTTCTCCCACGATTTCACCCAATCTCATTGCATCCGCTGCTGCCCCAGGAAGTGCCCCCTTACCAGAGGGTACGGGGCTCTTCCAGCCTAAACACAAGGTGGGTAAAGGGCACAAGTGTGCCTTTAAATAGCCGGTGAGGACAGGCTCTCCCTGCAGGAATGCTCTGGCTGGCCTGGTGGAACATGCTTGTGGCTGGGGGCACGGGGGGACAGCCAGGCAGGGACGGCTCCTTGCCAGGAGGTCAGGTCAAGGTGAGGCATCAGGTGCCACTGTGCCGTGGCTTGGCATCATGGAGCGGAGCCGTGCAGGGGGTGGGAAATGCATCCCATGCTGAGGGCATGCCATGCCCGGGGCTGGTCTGTAAGGTGGCAGCAGAGCCGAGTGCTGCTGCCTGCAACCTGCCCATCGACCCACGCAGGGCCTGGCAACGGCACAGCCTGGCTGCAGGAGCAGTGTGCCAGCAGGTCGGGTTGTCCAGGAGCGGCTGCTGCACTCCTGTCCTGGCTGATTCATATCCTGGACATGCAGGCACTTGGATAGCATCCACCTGCGGGGTGTGATAGAGCACGGCCGTGTCCCTGCGGTGCAGGGCGCCAGCCCGGCCACGTGCTGGAGAGCAGGAAGGTGGCAGCTCACACTCGGCTCTCCCTGCCCTGCTGGGCATGCTGGTCTCTGGGGACATGGCACCAGCCATGAGCAGGGTGTGGAGCTGCAAAGCACATCTCCAGATGGAGACACGTGGATTGCAGGGGGATGGATGTGCTCTGGTGTCAGTGTGCCCATTGGCTCTGCTGGGGCACCCAGGTCTGAGAGAAAAGCGACTGCAAGAGAATCCCCAACCCCAGACCCCCGTGCCCTCACTGCAGGGTGCCAGAAGGGGAATAGGGATGCAGCAGGGATGCAGAGCACAGGGAAGGAGGGGATCGGGGGGAATCCAGCAGGAGCTGAAGGGCTCCGCCAGCCGAACAGAGCCATGCTTGCAGGCACTGTGCTCCAGCTCACCACCACTGTTCCCAAGCACCCGTCCATGTGTGTGAACAGCATGTACCATGAGAAGCAGCCCCCAGCAGCCTGCCCTGCTCACTGTGCTGCCAGCCGGGATCAGCGTGGTGCTGCATGGCCTGAGGGAGGGCTGAGCCCCACAGTGAGCAGCCGTGGGGCTGCGGAGCAGACGCGTCAGTGTGAGCAGCAGTGCTCGCTCCAGGCTTGCGCAGCCGGCACCTGAATTGTCTAATAAAGTGTGAAATTGCTTTCATGCTCTGCTACCTTTGCTGAGATGGATCATCATTACAGCCCCCCCTTCCCAGCCGGCAGCCGGCTGGTGCCAATGTCCCTGCTGTCGTGGTACTGCCAGATGAGCCCCCGGCTAGAGCCGTGCCTGGCACAGGGATGAGCATCCCTCCCCTCCTCCTCCTCAGCCCCTCCACTGCACCCACCCCATGGTGTGCATCACCCTTGACAGGGATAAATCTCTGCCATGGGGCTGGCGGCTGCAAACCCTTTTCCTTCCCCTGAATCAGATGCCCTGGGGTGCAGGGATCAGCTCAGGTCTGAGCCCTGCCCTCTGGCTGCTGCCAGAGCCCTGCCCTTTCCCAGGAAGTGCTGGTGGGGAATGTGCCCATCAGATACAGCCTGCAAGGAGACAAGGCTCCCTCCGGCTGCGCCAGGAGCACCTCAGACCTTCACCTGGGTGGTGAAGGGCTCCTACCTTGGCAGGGACAGAGGGACTACGTGGCCCCCCTGGCTGGTGGGTGACTAATTGCTGCTGAGCCACCTGGATGTGCACAGGAACTGTTCTGCAGCCTTAATAACAACCATCCATCATCCTGCTCTGGGCTGCGGAAGGCTTTCCAAGGCTAGGAAGCTGGTGGGGGGACTGTGGTGCCAGCAGGGAGGCTTCCCTCAAGGGGACACAGAAGTCTCTGCTCTGGCAGTGCCTTTCCTCCTGTGCTGCCTGCTGCAAGGGCAATCCCTGCCCAGGTACAAGGGGAAGTGCCAGCTTCTCAATGCTGGCACCGTGCCGAAATGCCTGGGTCTGTGCAAACACTGGTTTGGGGGGGAGATGGGGCCAGCTGGGAGCCCAATCTGTGCATGGGGTGCTCCCTGCCCCACAGCATCCTGCAGGTTCCTGTGCAAAAGGCTGGACCCGAGTGACAGTGAGCTGCTGAGTGGGGTCCAGGAAAAGGAACCTCCTTTGGGATCTCTGCAGGGATCAAGATACTTTGCCCCAAGGAAACCGTGCACGGTTTTCCAGCCATTGATAAAGGCAAACCCTTGATCTGTTAAAGATTTAGCCCACAGGGCACGCCTGGGTAGGAGAACAATGCTGTTAGTGCTGCCACTTTCCCAGGCAGAGGGAACTAACCCCACTGTGCCCCTGCCTGCAGCTCACCCCCACGGGCAGAGCACATCCCTACATCCAGACCCTGCTGTCAGCACACAGGGACAGACACCATGGCCACAGCTCTCACAGCCCTTGTGCCTGCGTCCTCAGGGTGGCTGCACCCGGTTGTTGCAGCAGCTTCCCAAACACATCCCTGCTAAGTCATCCCAAACACAACCCTTGGCACATCTCTGGGGTGCTGGTGCCCCCCAAGGCTGCAAAGGCAGCTCTGCTTTGAGCCATTTTGGGCATGGGGGCTCTAGAGCTCACCTCTGCTCATGTCCCTGTATGAGAGCAGATGCTCCACGGAGAAGCTGTGTGTGTGATCCATGTGTGCCACCAGGCTCTGCCATCGTCCCCTGCCGCAGCCAGAGCTGCCGTCGCTGGTCCTGCTCCTGAGCCAGCCTGAGCCCTGTGGCTACAGCCTCCAGCCCCACAGTTCTATGCCTGGCTTTCCCCTACAGGGAGGTCTAAAGGTGCTGCTGAGCCCCAGACAGTCTGGGCTCTGCTCTGCAGGCACCATGGCTTGGTCTCAGCCAGCTCCCAGCAATGCTGGCTGCTCACCGGAGGCATGGCCCCACTGTGGCTCTGGGGAGACCCTGAAGGCAGCTCTTTGCTTGAGCAGAGGCCATCAATTCAGCATCAGGAGCCATTCCAAAGCTCCCTCCTTGCATCATGCACTGGAGGCAGAAAGGCTGCTTAATTCCCACCTCACCTCCCCACTGCCCAGAGCCATCCCATCTGCTAGAGAAAACCAGGCTCCGGGAGCAGTGGTGCAAGCAGCGCTCTAACCCAGCAGCATTCCCAAGTCCTCCTTCATCAGCATTCCTCCTCTCCCAGCCTGCACAGCCTGTTCCCAGCGTCCCAAGTGTTAATTGAATTACTTCCCCCAGAACTGCCGCAGCTTCAGGGACTCGAGCATCTGCACACACCACGGGCAGCCTGCTCCGTGCTGGCTCAGCCCTTCCCTGCAGGATGAGCCAGCTGCGGGAAGGGGAAACGGACCTGGCAAAGGCAAGTCCAGGTTGGTGTGAAGGTGCAAATGGCCCCGTGGCAAAGACTCAGGATGAAGGGAATGGAGTCAAAGTGTAAATCAGAAGCCTCAAGAGCTGCGGGACCCCCCAGTACGGTCTGTGAGTGTGGGAAACCTCCCGCTGCTGCTGAGGCCATCGCTACACCCACTGTCAGGCAGCAGTCCACCAAGCCATCAATCCGAGACATCTCCACTTGAAAGAGGTGATTTGTGAGTCTAAAGTTTGCCTCGTTTGGGCTGCACCCAACTATAGCTACAAGCTAAAGGCACGAACCCCCTTTGTGTGCCCAGCCCGCATCCTGGCTGGGATTTACCTAAAAGAGCCGCGGGGAGGAGCGGCCGGGCGCGGATGGGGGAAGGCTGTCTGGTGTTTGTTTTTTACTAATGAAGCCCCATAATCAAATCATTTCAATTTTAATTGTGAAGCCAGCAGGCAGATTTCTGTCTCCAGATGGGACGTGATAGGAACAGTGGGAGGCTGGGCACTTTCTGCTGCTCACCTTAATACTTGGAGCAAAGCTGATGGGAGCAGTCCTGGGGAGGCTCCCACCCTGCCTTGGAAGAGCCTGGTCCCCAAGGGGTGCAGGGACCATATGAGCCCCCTTGGCATCATTCAAACAAACTAGGGAAAGAGCGGTTCCTGCACTCTAAGCCATTCCCTGGTGGAAGCTGAGGTGCATCTGGATGCACTGCCAGCAGAGCCTGGGGCTGTGAAGCTGTACCATGGCATTGAGAAGTTCCTTGGAGCACCAGACCAGCGACCCAACATCCCACCTGCACCAGCCAGGTCCAGACCTTGCCTGGTCCAAACCCCACTGCGCCTGTGGGCAAAGAGCAGTAGAGCCTTTGGGCCTGGACAGGGGGTGACAGCTTTCCTAAGCACTTGGTAGGCAATGCGGCACTTGGGCTGGGGTCAGACTCAAAGCTAACCCTGGGAAGGATGTGCTGCCACTGTATCTGAGATGTTTCCCCTGCTTCATCTCCCGACTCATGAAATCTATTTGTGGCTTCCACTTACAGCCTCATCTTTTGGGTGTTTGAACTTTGGGATAAGAGGAAAATAAAGAAACTGGGTCATTTTCTATTTATTTGGAAGAGCTGAGATGTTAGCCCTCCAGCTGCAGAGCTCTGCTCACGTCTCTGCAGGGCTTGATGAACTTGGAAGCAAGTGATGGGGGAGAGGAGAAACCTCACCAAAGAAAATGTGTGTTTTGCACAGCTTTTTGTTTAGGCTCGGGGGGGAACAAGGTGCAGTGAGATGGGGATTGCCCTCCCCATCTAAACCAGCTAATTCAGGCTAAACACATCTGTTTGTTTCTCGTAATGGAGAAACGCAGGCAGGAGGGACTGGGCTGCTCTGGGACTGATTAACATCCCCAGGCTGGGGCAAGGGAAAGGCAGACACAGGTTCCAGCTGGAGGTGTCGGGGGAAGGAGGAAGTTTCCTCTCCTCCCATCAAAGAGGTTTATTGCTCTCTGAAGAGGACGAGGTCAGAGGGACAGGGCAGCACAACATAATCTGGGCTGTATAACGTACCTAGCGCTCCTGTTAATGCAATTGCCATAGCCATAATGGGGCAGAGCCATCTCTTATCGGGGATGGCTGCTTCTCCTTTCACCTCCCCAAGCTGCTGCCCTCCTGTGCCCACAGTCCCACTCCCATTACTGACAGCATTTCTGGAATCTCCTGGAAGGGATCCAGGCTGGGGGACCTTGGGCACTGAGCAGCCACCAGCGTCCCTCCAGCCGGGCCTCTTTGCTCTTATCTGCTCTCCCTTTTCGTGCCTGAGTCATCAGAGACAAGAGCATCAAATCAGAAATAAAGTCATTAACTCACTGAGCAAATACAGATCAAAACCCTCACTTCAGCTTTTGAAATAGGAGCCCTGGCTCCTCGGGGCTTTAAGTGGCGTCTTCCCTCTTCCAGACTTCCCATAGCCATAGGTTTGCTCCAGCCCCATACCGGTCCCAGGGGTAAGAGGGAGACAGGGGCACCCACCTCATGGGGCTCAGCTTGCCCTGCAGTACCCCATGCACTTGCTGTGGATACAGCTCTCCAGCCAGAATGGCACAGCCTTGTGCCTTGCTGATGGGCTCCAGCTACATGAAACCACAGCACCATTCCCAGCCCAGGCTTGGACATGCTGTGCACATCCAGCAGGAGCAACATCTCCCTTTCCCACCTCTGCAGCAGCCATCCTTGCTGCCAGTGCAGCACCCCCTCCCCAGGGCTGGGCACATCCCCAGCACATTGTGCCTTCCACGTGGCTGCAGCTCACTCACTCCATCCCAGCCGGTCCGTGCTGATCCGTGATTTCTTCCCACCATGGGAATGGGAACTGAACTGAGGCCCCTAAGCTCACCCTTGCCCGCAGCTGCACTGGGGCTGCAGGCAGCGTTTCACCACCCCAGCGGCTGCCTGTCTCCGGCTGGAGAACCGCAGCGGTGCCCGGCGTGCCGCTGCCTGCTCCCTCGTGCCGGCAGCCGCCTGGGAAAGCAGGGCTGGGGTTAAACAACTGCACCAGGACACGCGCCAGCAATTGCCTTCTCATGTGAGCGCACGAGGAGCCCAAACGCGCCGCTCGGCTCCTGCTGGGGTCCCGTGGCTGCACCAAAGCACCAAACCCATCACAGTGGGTTTATGGGGTGTCCGGGGGTGCACGGCTGCTTGCAGCCCTGCCACAGGGGCTGAGTGTCCTTTGGCACAGGGGGCCATGGTCCATGGAGCCATGCGGTGTGGTGCTAAAGGTGGGCTGGGTGGATGCCCCTGCAGCATGGCTCAGCCTCAGGGCCTGAGGCACCGTCATGAGGACATGGGAATGAGCCAGGAAATGGGAATGAGGCGGCGAGGGGGCACCCGTAACCAGTGCAGGGGCCAAGCAGGATGGCTGAGGATCCAGGCAACCTTGCATGACCCACTGCACCAGGCAGGGAGGAGGCATCATGGGGGGCTGAAGCCCAGTGGGTTTAGACTCACACAAGCAAGGAGCAGCCCCCAACTGCCATTCCCGTGGGGACAGCCACTTAGATTTAGGAGTCAGGACAAGGAGAAGCAGGGATGCTGGTTGTGTTGAACTTGCTGGAAGAGTCAATCCTCTGTCACCCATGGAAAAAGCCCGGGACAGTGCCTGTGGACAGCAAAGGAGGGCGGGCATGAGTGTGCCGGGAGGGATCAGCTGCTGGGAATTTAAATGACCGCCCGTGAATGCTGGTTTTGTTTTGTCCCAGCCATGGCTGCTCTCTGCTTTGGGCAGGCAGCATTCAAATACAGCCGAAATGGGGCTCGTGCCTGCAAACAGGGCTGGTTTGGAAAACCTGGGGAGAAACTGAGCCTGAGAGGAGCCCTGGAGCAGCATCCTGCCCTTGTCCAGCCATGGAGATGGGCAGAGGTGCAGTGGCAGGGAGCCGGGATGGGCTGTCCCTGGGACCTCAGGTAAAGCTTTATTCCCAACCGAGAGAAGGAATAGCCGTGGAAGAAGAGAGACTCAGGAAATGAGCAAGGCGTGCTTCCTGCTTGCTTCCTGCTTGCTTCCTGCTTGCTTCCTGCTCACTTCCCGCTCCCCTGCCTGAGGGGACACTGCCATGGGGCTGGACTTTTCCAGGGACAACCTTTGGCGTGAAGATCCCAGCTTGGCTGCGAGCCTGGGACATGGAACACTGCCCCGTGATGCACCACAGCTCCCTGGGCAAGCGGACATGTCACCATGCACCATGGTTTATGGTCTCAGCCCTGCACTGCCTCGGTGCTGCCAGGTCCATGCCCTGGAAATGGAGTTTCGCCTGGACAAACAGCATCTCTTATTGCTGTTGCTAACGCGGTACCAGTGCACTGCAACATAGATACTTTAATAGCACATAGTTCTTTTGATGAAGCGGCTTTAACAAACTCCTTCCCAACATTGTTTATGTCGTATTTGCTCATTTATGCGTGCAATAAATTAAATGAAGGGTCCTAAACATTTAGGAAATAACAAGTAAGTGCCCCTGTGTATTAACCCCCAGCAGGCGCTGCTTTCCCTGCATATCCACAGGCAGCCGGATGTTTCCTCCTCTGCCCATGTGGCAGTGCAGGCTGGAGGGGGGTTTTGCCAGCCCCCCATTCCCGGGAATGCCGGCAGTTGTGACAACCACTGCAGGTTTATTTTTACCATCCCGGCAATGCCGCTGCTTAGCTCAGCTTTTATTAGACATAAATAATGCTTTTAAAGCGAAGCTGGCACCGGGGCAGCAAACTGTGACAAAGGCTGGGGGGGGCGGCGCTGGGGGTGATTCATGGGATTTTTCCAACATAAAAACTGTAGCAGTTCTCCCATGTCGAGGGCTCTGCCAGGGAGTGTGGGAAGGATGGAGGGGTTCAGTGCCACTTGCAGCCTGGTGGCTTGTCCTCAGGGGACACAACCCACACTGGAGGGAGGTCTGACTGCAGCCTCATGCTCTCCCTAAGCCAGGCTTTGGTGGGCATGGTCATGGAGCCCTCCCAACCCCTGGCTCTGCATCCATCCCTCCTTCAGCCCTTATCTCCCTTGCCTGCCTCCAGTGTGCCCAGCTGGGTGACGAACCCGCTCATCTCCAGGGTAGCTAAACAGGGCACACGGTGTACCCTGATACATGGTCTACGCTGTCCCTGTGGCTTCAGCAATGTCCTCATGGCACCACGCTGCACGGGCACAGAGTGGCCCATGCCAGGCACATTGGTATCACATATGCAAGCTTCCCTTGTATCACAGCCTGCAGGATAAGGCTTGTGGCTGGAAGGTTGTAGCCCTTCGCTTGGAGCTCATCCAGGCAGCACTCAATGCCTAAGCTTTCCCCACTTCCTGCTCACAGCGACCAGAGGGAAGAGTAATGAGCAAAGTCCCAGGCAAATATTTTGGGAATCAAAAACCTCACTCTCTGAATGTGGTTTGGCTGAACAGCTTGATGGGGGATGGTGCACGCTGCATGCACAGATCTGGAGACAGAGATGCTGCCCCACAGAGCTTGCAGTGATCCGCTCCATCAAGGGAGGAAGTGCTGCCGCACACTGCTTTGCTCCTTTTATCCTGGTCCCTCCCCTGCCTTTCCAGGCCATAGCATTTTCCAAACTCTGCTTTATCCCATCTCTGCTGCCTTCTTTCCAGCGCTACCAGCATCGCTAATAATAACAGCTCTAAATTCTCCTCGCCTGGCGCTCAGCTGGTGTTAATGGGAGCTGTGCAGCCTCGCCGCATCTCCTGGTGCCTCCGTTTGGACTAGTGTGTGTACCCTTAAATCCACACCACTCCCTCCTCCCCCCGTTGTGTAACTGGGGTG